>VDFB02252616.1:194767-317098 GCA_007258455.2 Sequoia sempervirens | reverse complement strand
TTTTTACAGGTGGAGTTGTGCATAAATGATTTTTTCTATTTCTGTGTTGAGTATGTATGGAATGTAAGTTTTCGAGGTGTAGTTATTTTTGTAAGTGCAAATTTTGCAGATTGGCATGTGGTGACAATTGGAAACTTACCGTTGTGTGTCTACAGTGTTTTTGGCGCTTTCCATGTTGCACGTTCAGCGTTTGGTAGTTGATTTAGAAATGTTTATTCTATGCATTGTAAACTCTTATATATTGAGCACTTGTATTTTGGAGTTGTATGTTGTTGTTTTATTGAAGTACCTTTATGCTGTCGAAATTCCTCCAGAATTGAGAAGTGTGAAGACTCCTGCAAGAGCATAGCTCTGCAATTATATTGTAACTGGTTAATTGTTGTTGAATAATATAATTGAGCTGTGTTTTGGAGTGTGGGGTTTTTCCCCACGTAAAAGTTTGTGTTATGAGTTCTTTGTTTATCTGTTTATGATATGTATGTGCATCTAAATATATAACAGTTAAAGGTGTTAAGAAATTTTTGCAACTCTCTCCTGCTTAAATTAGTGTAGGAAGCTGCTTCCGCTTACTCAACTTCCTTTTAGGGCTAAGTGTATGGGGACATGTGTTTATGAATGGATAAAAGGATAGGGGAATGAAACCAGCTTCATACAAGTTCATGCCATTTATCCTTACGTATAAACCTCAAGGCATTTCCTTAAATACACATAAAATTAAATGAAAAATGGCATGAGCATGATAATTTCACAATCACAAGAAGCTATATAAGAAAAAAAAATCCATATTTTGAATTATTCATAAAAATTGTAAATATCTTATATTTCAAGACACCTAAAACTAAGCTCACTTAAAAAAAAATTACTTAAAAATTCATTTGAAATTATGTAACATAGCTCTCGTAATAAATATAATCATTTGAAACATTTCTTTATAAAGAAGCATCTAGTACATAGTATCATGATATTCAAAAACTTCATAATTGTTAATAATTGTACTCATAGAAATGAAGTTTGTAAATGCCCACTAGGTAGTTCAAGACAATCGCCAACCAATGTTTCTCCAACATTACATGAATTCTTCTGAAACTATGTCGGGTACCACTAAACTTGCATTGCAGGCTACCTATGGGCTATGGCAATAGGCACAATTCACTTTTGGTCAAATTAGCTAGCAAGATGAAATGACCCCTCTGTCAAATGGGTCTTCCTATCTGTTGTTTTCTGTCGTTTGATTCCCATGAGTACAAGGGCGAACTAAATGACAGAATTCTGCAGATGAGAGCCCATGCTTGAATGCAGATTTCACGAGAGAACGTCCTATACATTTGTACTTGTCATGGACATTCCTCCTATTCCCTTGACAGTGTAACTACAAGTAGAACTGCAACAACGTATGGTCTATAATCTAACACAGTTTACAACTAATCTCTATCTCTGCCTAATTACAATGTCCGTGCAATCATTCTCAATCCACATGCCCATCAGCTTAACAGTATTCAGATGAGCCCACTCAGAAGCTGTTTGTTGGAGAATACAATGCTTAAGACAGATTGAAAGAAACGGAAATTGCATTTGAGTTTCTTGTACTACATTATGATGTCTTCATTCATCGAACTCGAACGTTGTCTGAATAAACATTCATTTTACGGCCACCTGTTTGAGACTTGGATCCCTTCCTGACACTAAACACAATCTGACGTATACACAGTCCTACCCATTTCGACAGTAATGAAAAAAGACCGTCGTAAGAAACATTTTGTCTGGTTTATATGCACAATTAATATTCTTTATGCTAAGTTTATCCTGTATTTACTGATGGTAATCCCGATAATCACCATATTTTTATATATTCTGTATTGATAGATTCGTTACTCCTCAAATAGAGCAGCTAACATGTGCAGAGATTCTGTAAAGACCACCTTTGTGTTCATGTCGCTCATAAACATACATTGTGAATTTGTGGGTCTCGAGGATGTTTTCATGGAACATCATATATTATATGGAATACCCATGATTTGTCTGAAACATGATTTTGTGTGTCTTTTAAAATATTGGTATGAGTTTTCCACAGTCTCTATGTTTTTTAATTGATGATTCTGATCATACATCTTTTAACTATTGAATCGTTATTGTTTAAGAGTAATCATCATTAGATAAACCGTATGATATTTCTTTGTTGCAGAGAAACATGTCCAGTATACCAGCAAAATAATGTATATCAATTTTTTAGCCAAACTAGTATCGAGGAGGCAGAAGATTCGGACCAATAAAGACATTTCTTTCATTGACATTTTTTATAAATGATGAAGTTGACAAATTTCTGTACAAATGATGCTGTTGTAATGATCACTGCACATTATGTGAGAAAATAAAGTCAAGGATTTTTGGAAGCAGTGGTAGTTGAACCGAGCTGTTGGTCTACTTCCCAGCTTTGCTTCGGTGCAACACAATCATGAACTGGAGCATAATCCTGGAAACATAGAATCCATATCAAAATTTGAACATAATATAGAAAAGTATGTAAAGTGCATATATACAATTTTCACAGTTTCAATTGTTTTTGAATTTGATTGTTTGAGTTTTTTTTCAATATTGCGGATCATGATTCATCATTTCTCTTCTGTTGCATTCTACTTTCCGATGATAGATCATAGAATTTGATCCGAAACATAAAAAGACACTATCAAATCTAAAAATAATTCAAACTAATTCAAACTAAGTATGTAAACATTGTTGCATATGCTCATATTAATATGAAAATAGATTTGCAAGGCCTTACTTCCATCCGTTGTATGAGTTCCTTGGCTGTTGTAGCAGAAACAACAATATTCAAAGCAGATGGCTTGATAAATCCTTCTTCCACGCCTTTATTGAACAAGGCAAGCAAGGAATCATAATACCCATCCACATTCAGCAGACCAACCTGTAAGTAGATCCAATTTCTTCAATAAATTTCAGGATCCCTTCCACTTAGCTGATAAATAAAAAATGAACTGTACAATAAATTTCAAGTGAACTACAAAGATGGTCTTGTAGTTTGTGTTAAATAAATACCGGCTTATCATGAATTCCAAGCTGTGACCATGTGATCATCTCCAATAGCTCCTCCATTGTGCCATAACCACCTATCTTAAAGGGAGAGCTAAAAGGATTAAAATATCATCTAATGCTGAAGTTTATATTCTATGCTTTCCAAAATAAGAAATTTGATTAAAGCATCCATTGAAGGACTAAATTACCAACAAATACCAGGTAGGGCAATGAAGGCATCTGCTTGACGAGCCATTTCGGCCTTCCTTTCATGCATGGATGTAACTGCCATTACTTCACCAACTGCGTCTCCAGATATCTGCAACCAGTTTACGCCATTTAAGTTTGCTAATGAAAAGAAACCCAAAATATACACATCCAAAATCATCTTATCTTACAAATCTGGCTAACTGTTAGCTACCAAATATCAAACAGCAGCTTTCTATACATATGGCAACGAAATGAAATCCACAGCGAAATAACAGTCATTACTTTGCATTTCAGAGTACAAGTAAATGGTACCTTGTGAGGCAGCAGGGCTGATGGAATAATACTTCCAATACACCAACAACAATGCAACAAGAACAGAAAATATCAGTACCTTAAAAAAAAGATGATTAGCTAAAATCAGTGTTATCAGAAAATCCTTTCCTTATGCATCATGAGCACCTTATTTCTAATGTTTCTCAGTAGATAACATCATCAAATTTGAAAAAATTAAGGCCCTTGTAGTCTAGTCTTCAATGGCACATATATGAAAATTTAAGCAAACAACTCTATACCCAAGAACATGGCAGCCACCATCATGAACAGCCTGAGAAATCAAGCCCATTAGTCCCACACTTCCTCCACCATACACCAGGTCAAGTTTTCTCTCTACCTGCAACCATGCAATACATCAACTCAATAGAATTGAAACCCACTTCACCAATTCAACAATTTATCCAAAATTTGATGAAATCATCTCAATGCAAAAACACCTAATTAGAATCTGAATTCCAATAAGTGACAAGACAACATACACGTTGACTTGAAAAACCAAATATGTTTTCACTAGGTTCCCAAAATTTTAATGCAAGTTACAGTTACACCTATGTATTAAAGGGTTACCCATGTAGGCTGATATGAATGGCACCTCTCTCATTGATCTCCCCAGAAGTCCCAGAACCAGTAGAAATTAAGTGGGCAACAATAGATATGTAAGAATTTATTTCACTAGCTTGGTTTCCAGCCCTTTATCATTTGAGCATCACCTAATACATAATGAATACCAAGCGGCTCATTCAAGCTAATGAAACATTCTTACTGACAGAAAAGTTAAAATATCTGGTATGATGTTTATCAATAGGACATCTAAAACTTTAAATAACAAATAACGTGCTAACAGTACATGTACTGCTTATGTTTAGATCTCATTGAAAGAATAACTGAAATGTTAAATATTCTACATAATTCATATGTTAAGCAGAAGTCTCTGGGTGACAACTGAAACCCACTACTTCCTCCATATGAGCATCAAATGAGCTGTTAAAGTCTCATTGACCAAGTAGGAATTGAACTTAAGACCTTCCAATTGCTGTTGACGTGCTCTAGACGCAAAAGATTCGTTCAACTAACTAGATATTGATTACAGAAAAATTACACAACCCACCCCTTATAATTGTATGCATAACATGGGTAACAAGTAGCAAGAGCATGAAGGGGGCTAAATTGAAAAGGGGGCCTAAGATGCTTACAGAGGAATTGACAAGAACAAGCTTTAAGGTAGCTCTAATTTGATTCTACAGGCATGACATTGAGTTCTGGCAGGACAAGCAAGTTCCAACACAAGTAAAGCATCTGTATCCTCTTCAAAGCCCCAGACAATCAAATTATGCACACTACCAACAACACCTTCATGTCCTATGACAATAACATAACCTGCATGGATGACCTTCCCTCTTTTATATGAACATTTCATGCCAATAAATCCTTCACAATGAACTCTGCACCCCATTCCCTCCCCTAGAAAACAAAGTTCACCATCTTAGCAAAAGACCCACTGGTTTACAAAGACATGAACAAAATCAAGTTATATATACACATAAAGACACAAACACTATGCATATACTTATTTCTGTACCAATTCCTTGCTCAGATCAAGGGCAGCCTGGCTGAAAACTGTTTTGTACCCCGATCTACTCCCACAAAACACACAAATTCTCTTGAACTTGCTTTTCCTGCTAACTTGCTCAAAATCTCCATTGATGCAAACATCATTACTGCTGCAATCTTGTAGGAAAACTTGACGATCCTCCTCCATTATCTCTCATAAAAAAGGGTGAGAAGAAGCAGAAGAGGAAGACACAAGAGGCCAATCAAATTCCTCCGACAATTTCTTCTTTTTTTCCTTGCTCTCTTTCTACACCTCTCACTTAAAAGCGTACTTGGTGTTTCAAATAGTCCCAACAACAAGAACAAGAAGCGTTTGTAATCATTCGTCGGCCACTCCACTCCATTCAATTATGTCGAATCATGGTGTCCATCACTTTCCCCTGTCGGCCTTAACTGTCTTTTCGCTATTACAACTCCTTAGCAAAACAAAACATTCATTTCACTGCTAAATGTCTTCATGCTTACCTTGTTCCCACTATGCCCATCTATCTTTATACCACTTCTTAACCCAATCAATGTACCGCTTTACCCCTGGTTTGATCCCCGGTTAGCCATTTTCAAACGTAATCCCCTTAAATTATTGCTATTACAATTTTCTTGACAGGGACCGCCAAGACTTTACATCCTATTGGTACATGTGAAGCCTCTAGAATTGGCCATTCCTAAATATCAAATGCTTCAATAATTAAAGGTTGGTGTTGATTGTTTATCAGCATGCAATGTAGATTTGAGTTTTTTAAATAAATTTTATTTGGTTTTATAATTAGATAATGGATAAGAGATGTTAAAGAAGTTTGTTCGATTTGGTACATAGGAGTTATTTTTGTGGTGTGTCAAATTATGATATTGTTATCATGATTCAACTACGTAGTTTTTGAGTCAAATTTGTTGACCCATATTTTAAACTAGAAGTTCACAAGAACCCATCCCTCATGATAATGAGCTGCCCACTTAGCATTCATTACAGCTAGATGATGTTCACAAAAGTGATGCATTGAGACTTTTTCGGGGGGTCACTCATCCTAATACTACTCTAACTCAACTTAATCATGGAGTTTCCTCAAGATCAAGCCCACTTAGCTTGCTACCCCATTTTCAAACGTAATCCTCTTAAATTATTGCTATTACAATTTTCTTGACAAGGACCATGAAAACTTTACATCTTATTGGTACATGTGAAGCCTTTAGAGTTGGCCATTCCTAAATATCAAATGCTTCAATAATTAAAGGTTGGTGTTGATTGTTTGTCAGCATGCAATGTAGATTTGAGTTTTTTAAATAAATTTTATTTGGTTTTATAATTAGATAATGAATAAGAGATATTAAAGAAGTTCATTCAATTTGGTAAGTATGAGTTATTTTTGTGGTGTGTCAAATTATGATATTGTTATCATGATTCAACTATGTAGTTTTTGAGTCAAATTTGTTGACCCATATTTCAAACTAGAAGTTCACAAGAACCCATCCCTCATGATAATGAGTTGTCCACTTAGCATTCATTACAGCTAGATGATGTTCACAAAAGTGATGCATTGAGACTTTTTCGGGGGGTCACTCATCCTAATATTACTCTAACTCAACTTAATCATGGAGTTTCCTCAAGATCAAGCCCACTTAGCTTGCTACCCCATTTTCAAACGTAATCCTCTTAAATTATTGCTATTACAATTTTCTTGACAAGGACCATGAAAACTTTACATCTTATTGGTACATGTGAAGCCTTTAGAGTTGGCCATTCCTAAATATCAAATGCTTCAATAATTAAAGGTTGGTGTTGATTGTTTGTCAGCATGCAATGTAGATTTGAGTTTTTTAAATAAATTTTATTTGGTTTTATAATTAGATAATGAATAAGAGATCTATTAAAGAAGTTCATTCAATTTGGTAAGTATGAGTTATTTTTGTGGTGTGTCAAATTATGATATTGTTTTCATGATTCAACTATGTAGTTTTTGAGTCAAATTTGTTGACCCATAATTCAAATTAGAAGTTCACAGGAACCCATCCCTCATGATAATGAGTTGTTCACTCAACATTCATTACATCTAGATGATGTTCACAAAGGTGATGCATTGGGACTTCTCGAGAGGTCACTCATCCTAGTACTACTCTAACTCAACTTAATCATGGAGTTTCCTTAAGATCAAGCCCACTTACCTTGCTACCCCATTTTCAAATGTAATCCCCTTAAATTATTGCTATTACAATTTTCTTGACAGGGACTATCAAGACTTTACATCCTATTGGTACATGTGAAGCCTTTAGAATTGACCATTTCTAAATATCAAATGCTTCAATAATTAAAGGTTGGTGTTGATTGTTTGTCAGCATGTAATGTAGATTTGAGGTTTTAAAATAATTTTTATTTGGTTTTATAATTAGATAATGGATAAGAGATATTAAAAAGTTCATTCAGTTTGGTAAGTAGGATTTATTTTTGTGGTGTGTCAAATTATGATATTGTTATAATGATTCAACTACGTAGTTTTTGAGTCAAATTTGTTGACCCATATTTCAAACTAGAAGTTCACAAGAACCCATCCCTCATGATAATTTGAGTTGTCCACTTAGCATTCATTACAGCTAGATGATGTTCACAAAAGTGATGCATTGAGACTTTTTCGGGGGGTCACTCATCCTAATATTACTCTAACTCAACTTAATCATGGAGTTTCCTCAAGATCAAGCCCACTTAGCTTGCTACCCCATTTTCAAACGTAATCCCCTTAAATTATTGCTATTACAATTTTCTTGACAAGGACCATGAAAACTTTACATCTTATTGGTACATGTGAAGCCTTTAGAGTTGGCCATTCCTAAATATCAAATGCTTCAATAATTAAAGGTTGGTGTTGATTGTTTGTCAGCATGCAATGTAGATTTGAGTTTTTTAAACAAATTTTATTTGGTTTTATAATTAGATAATGAATAAGAGATCTATTAAAGAAGTTCATTCAATTTGGTAAGTATGAGTTATTTTTGTGGTGTGTCAAATTATGATATTGTTTTCATGATTCAACTATGTAGTTTTTGAGTCAAATTTGTTGACCCATAATTCAAATTAGAAGTTCACAGGAACCCATCCCTCATGATAATGAGTTGTTCACTCAACATTCATTACATCTAGATGATGTTCACAAAGGTGATGCATTGGGACTTCTTGAGAGGTCACTCATCCTAGTACTACTCTAACTCAACTTAATCATGGAGTTTCCTTAAGATCAAGCCCACTTACCTTGCTACCCCATTTTCAAATGTAATCCCCTTAAATTATTGCTATTACAATTTTCTTGACAGGGACTGTCAAGACTTTACATCCTATTGGTACATGTGAAGCCTTTAGAATTGACCATTTCTAAATATCAAATGCTTCAATAATTAAAGGTTGGTGTTGATTGTTTGTCAGCATGTAATGTAGATTTGAGGTTTTAAAATAATTTTTATTTGGTTTTATAATTAGATAATGGATAAGAGATATTAAAGAAGTTCATTTAGTTTGGTAAGTAGGATTTATTTTTGTGGTGTGTCAAATTATGATATTGTTATAATGATTCAACTACGTAGTTTTTGAGTCAAATTTGTTGACCCATATTTCAAACTAGAAGTTCACAAGAACCCATCCCTCATGATAATGAGTTGTCCACTTAGCATTCATTACATCTAGATGATGCATTGGGACTTCTCGAGAGGTCACTCATCCTAGTACTACTCTAACTCAAGCATGCTTAACCATAGAGTTTCCCCAAGATCAAGCCCACTTAGCTTGCTACCCCATTTGCAAAACCTTGCAAAACCTTTACCAAGTGTTGTGCCTTATGGACCAATCATATAGAGGCCATTTAGCTCATCGATTGATAAGTAGGAGCTACTTCCCGTAGTGTATCAAATTATTGTATTGTTATAACTCAAATTTTAATACTTTCTTTTGATTTTTAATGTATGAAATTAGGTATGCATATCTTAAATCCATGTTAAAAATGTCAAGATATATTTTTTTGAGGTGACTATTTTTGATAGGATTTGAAATTTAAGTGGAATGGACACTTAAATCTCTCAATACCTTTTGCATAGTTTTTTGTAAAAACATGTAGGAGAGTTTATTTAAGTGTTATTTTGTGATTTAAGTAGAATAGACACCTTGAGAATGATATCTTTCGACATCTTTTAAATAGATACTTATTATGATAGGTACGCCAATCTATTTAAGAGTTATTGTCCGATTTAAATAGAATAGATGTCTTGAAAATGATATTTCTTCACATCTTTTACATAGATATTTATAATAACATATATGCTAGTTTATTTAAAAATTATTTCATTTTATTTATTTAAATATTACAAACTTTTGATTTTCACAATCTATGATATTAATATGCATTATCTTTGATTTTAAATGTACTAATTTATTTAAAAAATACTTTATAATTATTTTATTCTTTTCTTTCTTCATAATTAACAATTTAAAACATTACAAATACAAATAAAACAATTATTTCCTACTTTTATATATATATATAGAGAGAGGTCAGTAATTTGATTTTATTTAACTTAGAAAAGGCGTAAACAAGCGTTAATTTTAATCTGGGTTGAGTTGGCGTTATTGCATGAGTGCAATTGCATTTATTTACAAGATTACCTGAGTGCGTACAGAGATGTCGGCGTTGAAGTTGGGTGAATTTTGTTTTATTTATTTAAGGTGACTCGGATTCCATAAATTCCACCTGCAACAAAAATCGATTGATTAAGACAACATTGAGTTTATTTTGTCACAAAAGCTTGTACGTGTGGGGCTAGATTTTATAAGAGGTATATTAGCTTTTATTTTTAAATTAAAATACGTTAATTTACATCATTATATTAAAAAAAGTATGAATTATTTCGGTAAATTTAAGTTCATAAGTATAATTAAATTACTATAGATGTGTCAATGTGCCCTTGGTCTATTATTGAAGTTGAAAGGTTCGGAATGAGCCCACTAGGGATCAAGTCTTGCTAAGTGCAAAGCCCCGACACCTAAAAAGGGATAAGGTCGAGATTGTGCCTCGAGCAGATTTTGGCAGAATGGATACCCCTCAGACCTTGGCTCTAAGCAAAAGGAGAGCCCCTCGAGGGTATCTCCAACAAAAAAAATTACTATAGATGTCTTTAAAATAGCTATTTAAAGAATATTGAGAAATATTAATTTGGAACTCATATTTCAACTTAGATTGACATCACAAAGCTTTAAATTAGTCATTCTTGTGCAACCCCAAAATTATTTCAAGTCACAAATCAACCTAAACATATAAATATTAGAATGCAATATTGACACCACAATGTTGGATAACTAGGTGTGATAATTAGAAGCATATTTCTCTATGAATCACTTCATGGATGTAGAGAAGATTTCTTTTATGGAATTGAATATGTCCATTGCAGCATCCCACTAGTCGCATACACTTAATGTGTAGCACAAGAGGGATCATGTTCTAATTTAGACATGATAACCCTTTGTTAGTTCTTTGCATGAGGAATAACACCCCTTAAACACTTCAAGGATGATTGATGATGTTTTAGAAGTTGTGCCAATTTAAAGAGTCATCGATTAAATATTACACCAATGATTTGTATGAATATTATGTGCTCTTGCACAAAGATACCCCCAAGCAACATAATGTTTTCAAATAGATAATTGAGTTATCACCTTGCATCCATACAAATATGGAGATTTTAACATTGGAGAAATTGGGTCAAGCATTTACAATGCATCCAAGATCAAAGCCAAATAAAATATCAATCAAAATTTATCTTTGTGTAAGAATAATTAAATGCAAGAAACCACTTCCAAACCCCCACATAGAAGCATAATTCCCTAGTACGAAATTAGCAACATCACTCTCAGTTATCCACATAAAAATCAAAGGCCACAACATTGTTTAAACAAAATAAGGATAAGGGTAAGAAGAAGCAAGGTGATAAATGGTGTCATTGACATTGCATTTATTCCAATAATGATGTTGAATGTTGAGTGCAATAATAAAAAATTGTATAAAATACATCAAGTCTCTTATAGCTTGAGGATAATGACTAGGATGCATAATGTCTTAGCACAAGCATTATGAGAATGAATACTTTGGAGGAATGCCAATGTCTCTTCCATAAAAAGTGTTGGATCAAATAGATAATGATTGTGTTTTATTATCAATAGTGAAACCCAAAATAATTCCATTATATAAGGGTGATCCCATAATAGTGGTTTACAATTTTTGGCCAAACTGACACTAAATTATTATTTTAACTAAATATTCACATTCGGCACCTATAGCTGCTAAACCGTGAGGAATTGAAAGATGGTGCAAACTAGAGTCTCATCAAATTTTGTCAGATTCTAAAAATATTTTTTCAAAATTTTTGGAATCAAATTGCATCTTTTTTTTTATTCAAGGGTAAACGCTTTTGACCGGAGCTATGAACCGGAATACAACCATTCAACAATACCACCCCAATGGGGTTTGAACCTAGGTGGCACAAACAACACCACCCTTAAACCATCACACCATGCCAATAACCAATTGCACTTTTTTCCATCTCCTAAAATAGATTTTTTAGAAAACAACATTTTTAAAAGTGACGCATAATAAAGATATAACTTTTTCCATGAAGGATAAAATTATAATTCTTCAAATTTAGATTTGTAACTCTGATATCTAGTGCTTCCACTTGGTTAGATAGTTTTTATTGAATTTTTTTTCCTTAATAAAGTTTCAAAGTCAAACAAATTACAATTCGACAATGGACCGTATACGTAACTTTTTTTGTATATGTCAAAATTTAATTTAATTTTTTTGTTGGATCAAGGACTTCAATATCCTGGTGCACTCATATTTTTCAATTTTTTTGATAATCTTCTATTTTTCCACATGTGAAGAACAAAGAAATTCATTTTCGATGAAAACCTATGTTTAATAAAACTTAAAAACAAATACATAACAAAACCAAAACATATTAAAATTATATTCATTGGATAGCTTGTTCTGGGAATACCATAATCATTTGAAATAAATTTTAAAATGAATTCATTTGATCCCCAAAATCTAAATCAAAAGTGATTTTTTATCAAAGATTTTGATAGGGTGTAAAGGACGCATTTATAGGTATGGTTTAAAACTAGCGAGGTTCTATCCAAGGGGGTTTGATCTAAGGTGATTTGATCAAACCCTCTTCAATTGGAATCCTTAAAATGGAACTTTTTAAGGCTTAAATCATTATATTTTCTAAAAATATGTGATTTCACTAAAATTGCCCTCCTCAGGAATTGTAAACCACTATTATGACAAGACCCATAAGAAGCATTCAAGTTCTTGGTCCATTCCACTAAAGTTCATCCAAGGTTGGATACTCTTTAGGATGGTTAATACAAGGTAAGGATATTAAGGTAAGATATTATTATACTTTCAAGTATGTAGTTAAATCCATGTAGGACATAATCACTTATGATATAACATTACTAGAAGTCTATGAAATACTACTTCGAAGGGAAAATGGGTATGATAAGAATGGTGTGTACTAGGTAAAACCCAAAAAAATATTTATTTCAATGATTAATACTTCTATCTTCATTAGTATTCATCAAAGACCAAAGTAGCTTTAGTATTTTCTAATCAATGCTCAAAGATCATCTCACACATGCAAAATTTTATGATTCTTGTGGTTTTCCTTGAGACACTTACATAAGAAAGAAAACACACATTGGTATAATATAATGTCACACAAAAATCATTAGCAATAGCTCAACAATCTATTACTATGATGCACAAATATCTTTTGATAGACTGTACAATGTAATAGATGATCAATTTGATTCCTATATTTCCTCTTCCACATAGTCCTTTCTGTCACTAGAATATATTTGAGCTCAAATGATGAAGTCTAACATAAAACTTAGGAGTTGATTGATTAAGGTAATATTAGGCCTAACTCTTATCCATGTGACAATTTGATAGTCCTTGCACCAAAAAATATGGCACAAAATACCTTTGCATTCACTATTACATGTTCAACATGGTCATAGTCAAGAATAAATATCCTCTTCCACACTTCAATGACCTCTTGGACTAACTATAAGCCATAATTATTCATGAAGATCTACCTCAAGTCATGATATCACTAGGTACTAGTTCATCTTGAAGATGTTTGAAAGTCGTCATTCAAAACCAAGTAGGGAACATATGAATGGACTTTTATGCCTTTTAGCCTGGCTAATGTAGTAGAAATGTTCATGTACTTTAAGAATGACATGTTATGAACCTTCACCAACTCCTTTTTTATTATATACTAAGATGACTTCCTCATCTATAGGAACATGTGGAAAGAGTATGTCTTGTATTTCCTAAACACTCTATTCCAACACAAGTTGCAACCTAACTTTAGTAAGTGTACCTTTGGCACAATAAATATATAGTATTTGGGATACACCATTGATCACACATGCATCCATATAGATCTAGATAAAATGAAGGTGATTTAAATTGGTTGACTCTACACAACATCATCAAGTAGCATATCTTTCTCAAAATCACATACTTCTAGTGTATGTTTGTCCTTGGTTTTTTGTACATAACTTAGTGTCTCAATAAAATCATGGATTTTAAGGTATCATTTATTTATAATTTTACACAATATAAAGCATTATAGAGCTTAATTATTAGCTTTGCATAATGCCTATCATTGTGTACTCCTTTTATATTCAAACTAATGCATCTAACTACACATGTGGTGCAATACTTAGCTATCAAGGTCATTCACTCATCTGCCACTCAAAGAAACTCAACGATGAAGTGGAGTACTACTTTACCTATGAGAAATGATTATGCCATTATTTAATTTATCAAGTAGTGGTGAAATTGTATGTTAGACAAGAAGAAAGTTACTCGTTCTAATCATAAGCTACTTCAATTTTTGTACACATAGAAAAACTTATCTATATTATGCACTACAATGAGTCAATGCAATAACTATACAACAATTCCATCTAGCCATCAAGTGTGAGAAGGGTAAAGAAAATAAATTAGTAGATTTCTCGAGTAAAACAATAGTTTGTGCACTCATCACAATGCTAGAATCATATGGCCCAAATTTTCCAACTTGGAGAACCTCTACTCCATAAATCAAAATTTCATAGAGATCTACACCACTCACACAAGGTAAATTTTTTGTTGAATTTCATTTGATTAAAAAAATCATTTTCAAGCCTAAACATATTCCTACTTTAAAAGGTGAACCTCACCAATGACTCATTTGGGAGGCATAATTCACTAATACAACTAGATAGTTTGTTATTGCCAAGACCTTGGAAATATTACATTAACATTTCTATTGGAATTACATGCATGCAAAAATTAAGCGCCATATCAAATTTTGCATTCTTTGTTACATCACCAAGCCCACAAATAGGAATCTTAGGCTCTACAAAACTCTTGTAATTTTATAATGGCCTTGGACATATATTGGCATGGATTTTATGATTAGAATCCCAATAAAAAATCATCAAAATGATTCACTATTTTTTTTGTAATGGACAATTTATTAAATATGGTCATAATAGTTTCTTGTGAGAAAAGTGTTACTATGTATGAGACACATGCCTCTTTATCAACTACCTACCTCCATTTTTTCTAATTGTGGCTTGAGGTTCATCAACATATTTTAGCAACATTTGTGGGAGAGATTGGATACATAGTTGGATCAATCCATAACATTTTATTTATAATATATGGTTAGAAAAAGGTAGTGAATTGAATGCTTTTATACCTATTATGAACCTAAAATTTCCCACACTTTCCCACTTGGGATGATTGTAGAAGTTGAGAAAGCCAACTTCATAGAACCCGAAGATCACCTGCATGCAAATAACCTGTCACAAAAAGGAAGAGATGGAGACAAAAAAGCAAATGTGCTCTGCAAGCTTCAAGAGAAATTGTATTAACTGAATGAAATAATACAAAGAGATCAATCCTTATGAAGGAGATCAAGAAACCCCAAAGTGTAACCTAAAAGGGAGCATTTAATAATTAGAATAATTATTAAATGCCTACAAAATGCAAACTAAGTTTATCTTAAGAGAAATATAAAAGGTAACTTAATAAAAATAATTAAGTAATAAACCTTTTACTCTAACAATGATAGCCTACTTTATATCCAAAATTCCTACAATAGAGCTTTGTATAGTTTGACAAAACATAATCATATTTATACATGTCTTCGGTTATAGATTATAAAACCCATTAATATATCCTACTACACAACACTTCACCTAGATTCATGCACAAAAGAAGGGTAAATGGATAAATTATAGATATTTCTACAAAAAAATCAAAGTGTTCACCATTTGGTTTAGTAAATTCTTGCATGAAAAAGAGAACCATGACATGCACCACCCACCTCACTTATTCAAGGTTGGCGAGAAAGTTAGGTTTCACATTTAGATGGAACACTTCAAGTGTTCACTCCAAAATATGAAGACTTAATGCTAGTAAGTTCCCTAAAAATCACATTCTTTCAATAAATAATTTGTAAGGTTAGGGGATTACAAATATTATAAGGTCTTTATATTTTAGGGCCCAACCAATTAAGTTGATTTAATTATCCTATTAGATATTAACTTAGATAATTTTTTATAAGTATGCAAACAAAATGCTTACAAGTAAATGTCATTTGTGAAATAGAAAATTTCTTACCTATCCAAATTCATAAGGAGTTTTATCAAAAATACCTAAATGTGGAGATAAACTAATCAAGTAATAAATATTATTCACAACCTCCACCCTAAAGCACTGATCCAACTATGTACTAATCATATTTCTAGCTCTTTCTATTAAGGTTTAGCAATACTATTTTCTAAGGTTTCTAAGGATTTATATTATAATAAACTTCATACTTTCATGTCTGCATAGACCATTAAATTCCATTGAGCAATATTCACTACTATTGTTAGAACTCATCAAGTTTATTTCTTATCTAATAGTTTCTCAACCAAAGCCTTTAAATGCTTAAACTTAGAGAAAACTTTAGATTTATAATGTACAAAATAAAGTAGATTTATCTACACTAATCATTAATGAATGCAACATAATAGAAATATTTATCCATTGAACCAACATCTACTAGACTAAAATTTATATATGAGTGAATGACCTCTAATAATATCTTTTTATTTTATTTTTAAGACGAAATGAAACTCTATTTCACCTACCAAAAACAATGTTCACAAAAAAAGTAAATTCTCATTAGAGTAAATAGAAAAAATATCAACTATTTTTTTGTTAATAAGGTCTAAATTGTTGGTGTCGCACCATACACGTATTTTTAGAACAACTAGTTATAGCATTACAATTAAACAATGTGGAGGTATTGGGCCTAAATAGATTCCCACAACATGAGAATATTTTTACCATAAAATTGCATTTGAATAACCTAAAACAAGAAATTTCAAAAGTTACATGCAATCTAGAATCTCTTAACTTAGATATAGAAAGAAAATTAATTGCAAGTCTTAGAATGTGCAAATTATTATTGATGTTTTTCTCTCTATTGTCACTAAAACATAACTATACATTTTCCAAGTACCAAAAATTTTATGCAAAATACTATCATTAAAAAAAAAATCCGCCATCATAATATTTGTAAGATGAGAACCACTCCTCATGGGAAGTCATATAATAGGAGAAACATGAATCAATTAAAGTGTCCTTATCACCATCATTAGAGAATTTCTCAATAGAGGAATCATCATAATTGTTCTTATTTTTTCATTCCTTCTTTATATGTTCCTATTTTTTATAATTCAACACTTCACTCTACTCTTCCCAATTGTTTTGCATTGTCCTTTGCATTTAGATCTATCTTTTTATTTCTTTTATTTCCATTTAGACCCATCTTTGTCCTTGGACCTTCCCTAAACAACAATGCAATGTTTGCACCCTCATCCATTGATTTTCTCATTTTTTTAGAAATCAAGGTAGCAACACGGGCATCCATTTTTGGATTTTTAATAAAACCATTCAAAGAAATGATTAGATTTTCCCAAGTTTCAAGAACATAACAAAACAACAATATAATCTTATCCTCCTCACTTAGCTTATCATCAATAGAACTAAGCTAAATGAAAATAAAATTAAAAATATTCAAATGCATATCAATTGCATCTCCCTCTTTCATTTTTAATGAAAAATATTTATTTTCAAATATAATTTATGAAAAAGACACATTATTTGATATATATTGAATATTATCATCCACACACTATGTGTAGTGGTCTCCTCTAAGATATTCAAGAGAATGGTATCTACAAGATATAACCAAATGGTTCTATATGCCTTCTTATCCAGCTTTATAAAATCTTTATTAGACCTTTATTTAGGCTTTTCTTTACAACAACTTTCCACTGGTCACTTTCTTTCAAAAGATCCTCCAACTTTATCTTCCACAACTCATGCCAAAATATATTAAATTTATCAATCTCTATATGAGAGATAGAGGCCATGATTTCCACCACTCATAGATATGCAAAATACTAAGTTAAAATCTTCTATTTTAGCTAGAAAATCCATAACATTTCAAGAAAGGTGTATCTTTCTCTATAAAACTAAATATATCTAATACCAAATTTTAATAAAAAAGTAAACTACTACAAATAAAAAATTATTTGCTAATTATCAAATCTAAAATAATTGATTGAAGTATACTTTTATTAACTAATAGATTAATATGTAGAATTTTAAATCAAAATATAAGAAATCAACACAAAATAAAACACATAACAATGGATATAAGTGGAGAAACCATTTATTAACAAACTTATTTGTATGTGGAATTTTAAAATAATAAATAAGTAATAATAACACACAAAATATAACTTGTAGCAATGGATGTAAGTAGAGAAACCCTTTCATGAAAATATCCACCATTAAAGAGAGGATAAGTCTATATTAATCCAATAAGAATGTTACATTAATACATGAACTATCTCTCTTCAATCTGATAGCATTATAATAACATTGTAGTTCTCAACCTACAAGAAACCCACAAAATAACTACCCAAGGCATCCAATTTATAGATAACTAGAGAGGGAAAACCATGAATGTTTTCCCAAAACCAAAACCAATAAAATCTATTCGAAAAAAAATTCAACACCACCTTGGGATGAATATTCAATTCTTCCATGAATAGTAACCATAACCAAACCATGTAAAAATACACATATTACCAAGTATAGAACTTCAAAATGGAGTTTCCAACAAATATGAACCACACTTGACATATAAAGATGATCCACTCTCTCTCCTACAAGCTAGAACCAATAAAGTGGGGTAAATGAAGTCAAACAAAATTGTAACTATCACCATCATATGTAAACTCCATTCTTAGTGTCATTATGAAAATATCTTATATAATCCAAATAATAATAATTACAAAATAATTGACCCAAGAACCTCCTTAGTATCCATCTATCCATTTCCAAGTTTTTGAATTCACATTAAGCACATAATATTTTCAAGATTACTATCACCTTATTCTTTTTAGTCAGGACATGCATCACACTTTTAGATGGGATAACGAAAAACTAA
The DNA here is from genome assembly GCA_007258455.2 of Sequoia sempervirens. Lineage (NCBI taxonomy): Eukaryota > Viridiplantae > Streptophyta > Pinopsida > Cupressales > Cupressaceae > Sequoia > Sequoia sempervirens. The sequence continues at coordinate 298,309 of VDFB02252616.1, read as the reverse complement.
TATGATGGTGTCAAGAGATAACACTGGAGGAGTAGTTGTGGAAATTCTAAAATATTAGTTATATGTGTAGTCACATAGAGGCCTTATAGAGGCATGCAAGTTTAGATCAAGGATAATCTATTTCTAGGCATAATCAAGCTATTGTTACAATACATAGTTAGACGAATCATAATTTTAAAGAGATTCCACTATGAGAAAGTGTGATGCTAGTTCAATATTCAACATGTTTCCTCTAAGTATCTATTGTATAGGATGCATTAAAAATCACTTTTTAGACTAGGAAAAATGGATATTCTTGTTTTTATGACCTATATGCTTGAATATGATGATGATGAGAATTTTATAGAGAAATTGTTGATATATAATGTCAAAATTATAGTTCTTGTATGAAGTGTTGCTTGATGCTATGTCTAACATCACTATATCTCCTATATGTAGAAGGGGTGGGTGAGATAGAATGTGCACTCATAGTAATATATGAGTTATAATAGGTCATAGGTTATGGTGATGAGGCTATAAAAACAAGAGAAATAGAGGTACCACTTGAGGTGTCCCCTCTCTAGAAGACAATTGATTATGATTGGTAGTATGGTGAACCTTTTATATAATCAAAGTAATATTAAGTAATTACTTATGTGTTTTCATAGTACCATGTATACATGATAAGGACTCGATGCTCATGTTATGTGTGATACGTCTAGGTGACATAGGTGATTGGATGGTGTTTGGATAGTGTGATATTTAATTATAAAATTCTAATTTATAATCTTGCATCTCCAACTTTGATGGAATGGGCACTTGAACACCCATGTAGTTGAGATATATTATTATTATTTTGTTAGTATTATCCTAATTGACTTGGAATATTAGTTACATGATAGAATTCATGGAGGAAGGTGTACTAATAATGTTAGTTAAAAAATACTTAGAGCTCATTCAAACCACTTTCCCATTCCTAAACATAAGGAGAGAGAGTGGAGCATCTTCTTTAATGTTGGGTGGGTTCCATATGTTTAGTAGTCTCATATTTTTAGGGGAGTGTTCCCATGAAGTGGAGTGAAAAATAATTATTGAATTATATTTACTATTCCCTAGTGCATTGGTTTTTCACATGCGGGCATTGAATTTTTCACATACCATAGTTTTAGGTGATAATGGGGGTTAAGAATCTATTTGTGGTTTCCTCTAAACTATTCTCTATATATTGTATACACTAGATAGATGTTTCATGGGTTATTTACACATACTTAGGTGCTAGTAGAATGATATAAGATTAAAATAAGTTTTTTTATTATGTATTCTTGATTTCAAGATTGATACAAAAATTTTATCTTTTTGATGGTGTAGTTATTTCTTGAAAGGGTTTCCCCATGTAGATCTAGTGGGATGAATTTAAACCTTACAACTTTTAATGATTTTTTATTTTTTGATTTATAATTGTTGTCTCTTAGAAATTGCACCCTATGCAAAGTTGTAAAAACTGAGCTTTCTAGAGAAACATGGGATCATTTCAAGGCTATGGGTCACCTAAGATTGAAATGAACCTCTGGAGAAGGCTGGCTTCCTTTGGTGTCACCTAAACTAATGATTCTGTAAAGGGAAAGGGAGAAGGAGTACATAAATTAAAGCTATTCCTATGGTGATACACCAAACTAATAAGAGCAATGGGACACTCAGGCTACACTTGAATACTAATGATGGATATGGGTCTGCACAACTAGATTCTATAGATTATGCATACAAACAAGTTTGACATGCACATACTTTAAAGAAGGAAAAGCAGATTTTCACAAGTTAAAAGCGCATGTGCAAAATTGAGTAAACACAGTTTGTAACCTACACGATACTACTTTTGCAAAGAAAGGCACACAAACATGAAACAAAGCTATAAGGAAAAAAATATTTCACTAAGTAGCTTGATGAATCACTTAAAAGATGCACAATACTTCATAAGAATCAGAAGGCAAAAAAATGAACCATCAATGGTAACCAAGGTAGATTTTATATAACATGCTCCAAGTTGAGTTACAAAATTTTGCTAATCTGAGAGAGGACTGTAAAAAGTCACTAACTTCAGAAAAAGCATCAAGAGAACCCCTTTACAAAGAGGCAGAAATGCCTTACATGCAAAAAATGTCGGCCCCCAGGGCTTACAAAAAATATCTGGCTCTAAAAGATCTGCCCTTAGATCTTTTCATGTAGTTAATTCTGCATTCAAGCGTAACCTCACTGTCCATGTCAGTGTGAAAGATTGCCCTTGGAGAAGCCTTTAGATCTTTTGTAGCTACCAAACACATTTACCTTTGTTCCTCGTCTCCTCCTTAAACCTCTTCGGTCGAGCGCTTTGAATGCTCCTGAGCTCAGAATAGATACACGTTGCTTTTCATTCCGTCGATGTTCTTCATCCTGGTCAGACTGCCATGGCTCGCTTCAGATCTCTCTGACTGGTCGAGTATACTCCACGCAAATTCTTCGGGCAGTCAAAAGCTCCTCCCGTAGAATCGTATGTCGGCGAGACACTAATCATGTCTCCCCGATGCGATTAAATATTCTTGCGATTATCAGCATAGCTTGAAACCATCAATGAGAGTTCATAGGGAGCCCAAAAATCATACCAATATCGCCTCTGTGGTCGCCAAAACAATCACGTTCGGCCAGACAACATGGCGAAATCTTCTCATCTTCTATCGACAAGAGCATATTGATGTCATCCCGAACGCACTCCACTCCACCGAGCTCCACATGTCTTTTAGCAAGACATTGGCAAGTCGGGAAGACTTAATGGCAAGCTCCATTAGTCATACCAATACCCGCTTCCGTCACTGAGACCACACCATGTCGGCAAGACATTACTCCGATGGCTAGAAGTTACACTGATGTCATATATGTTGGGGAGATCCCCGCATTCGGCGAGACATTACACCGGGCTTCATTTCATTTTGGCGAGACCCCCTCCTGTTGGCGTGACTTTTCGTTATCGATGAGACCTCCTACCGAGCTCGCTCTTGTTTTGGTGAGGGACCATCCTCCTGTGCTCAACGGTTGGTGAGACTCATCGGGTCGAGGGGACCTCTCCCTAAACTCTAAATATTATACCGAGGCACCCTTTGTTGGAAAGACCTCATCACTCGGCCAAACTTCATGCCAAAGGAAACTCTCTCGATGAGACTTCTGCTATCTCTTCAGTTGGGGAGACATTCCTTGGTTGGTGAGACTTTTAGCCAACTCAGCTCCTTTCCCCGAGTGCAACCTTCTTTTCAGTGTGACTCCCATTGGTCGGGAAGACTTCACTGTGAAGGGAAAACACTACATCGAGCCCCCCTTTTGTTTTGGCGAGACCACCCTCGGTCGGGGAGACATTTCCCCGAAAACATGACCATTTGCTGAGCTCTCATCTTGTCGCCGAAACCTTGGCCTGTCGGCCAAACCTTTTGCTGAGCACATCCCGGTCTCCCCGAGCTCGCATCTTTCAGCTAGACTACCTGTTTATCACTGAGACCTCACGCTGAACTCCTCCATTTTGCTCGAGCTCTCTTCATTTCACTGAAACTTCATGCCGAGGGTGATACCTTTTGCCCTGGCACCACCCTGTGAGCTACTATTGGCGAGACATCCCAAGTGGAAATATAGATAAAGAGTCATAGCAACCCAATGGTCCCAGCGACCGGTGCATTCAAACAGATAGGGTAGACTACTAGTCGGCAAGACAATAAGAAGGTCTTGCCGACTTTCTTTTCTGGAGAGTTTTGTGCCAAAATGATCGAGACATGCATTTCAACTGAGCTCCTTTGTGGAATAGCATCGGATGTATGACCTGAATCTTGATGCAAATGTCCCATTTGGGCCTTTATGAACCTCTGAAACATAATTTGTATCCCTAATTGAGCCCATAGGTGAAAATTGGGTAACATTTTTGGCGACCTTTGCTAGATGTTTGCCTGCTAAACATAGAAACCAGTAGCCTAGGCCTATCCATTGTGAATGGAGTCATTGGTACAACTCAGGAATGGACTTGAACTAGCCTTGCACATGGCTATAACACATTTGTAACTCAAGAAAAGATCACTCAAGACATTTATTGAAAATAGGAAACTATAGAAATGAAACTATTTAGCTGTGCTGAAACAACACTTAGGGAATTGAAAAAAATGCAACTAAACCTACTCTACACTAACCAGTAAGAAACTGGTCAAACAAAACTATTTACAGGATGACTAAAGTAGCTACCCTTTCTCCTCAATATACAATGACTCACAAGTTGATGACTTGCTCGTACTAATTGCAGAACACTTGGAAAGACAAGGATAAATCCACTTACCATTTCGAATTGATAGCAAAAACCGGTGTTTGCAAATAGATAAGTGAATAGATCCTGCTCTTCCAATGTCATAATTGCATCAACCTTTTCTGTAACAATGGCACACTTTGCTCTCCCTGGCATTCTGTTAATCAAACCTTTAATTGGGCATCCTCTAGAAAGGATAAACTCCTTGCTCTTAATATTGATTTGCTTATGAATATCTGCTTCTTCCTTGTCTTGCACAATGGTAATCTCATTTGAATGAATTGGCTCAGAGGTCAATAAAATGTCCGCTTCATTCAACCTATCAAGTTGGTCAAATGCTGTCAAGTCATGGTTGTCTTGGATTGTCTGATGTGCTTTACTAAAAGACTGTTTATAATCCAAGCTTGAAATGAAGATCTCCAGGTCATCCTAGAACAAATCCTCATCATTTTGCATAGTACCAGTACCTTTAATGATAAGGACTATTGTTTTCCTTAGGATGACACTCCTGAGGGAAGAAAAATTTCTGCTCTGTTGCATCTATATGTTGTTCATACTCTACAGGTTTAGAAATAGATGGCTTAACATCAAGTCCTGAACAAAAACCCTCTATTATACTTGAGAACGGGGCCTCTCCAAGTTCATGGTTAGCTTTCTCATGCATAAGATATCCTACATCAACTTCATGATTTTTCCTTTTAATATTTAAAGGGTTACTCATATCTTTGAAGACATACTTTTGTTGATCATGCTCATCTTGATGGAAGAACACCTTGTCATTGGGATATTCATCTTTTTGCTGTTGAAACCCTATCACTAATGGTTGTTTAGACATGCTTTTTCCAACCTCATTATCAAAACCAGGAAGTTTAGAAAACAAATTAATCAGGGTTTCATCTCTCTGTTCAGCAAAACTAGGAAGCTCATTAGATGAATATGACATAACTCCATGTTCTGCTGTCATTTTTTGTTTAGAACCATGTTGTCCTAACTGGCCCTGTTCATCAATCACTTGTAACAACCCTGATTTTTCATTTTGAACTTCATGCTCAAATGTATCAATACCCAAAAGAGCTTCATCTACCTCAAAGACTTCTTTTATCATCTCACTAGGCTGACTTTGTAATTGAAAAGACTGCTCTTGAGGGATAAGGGACTAAGTTTCCTCAACTACAGGCTTTTGCATAGGATGATAACTCCTAAAATTTGGAATTTCAAACTTAGGGAGCTTAATTGAAGAATTAGAAGACTTACTTTGTTGATCTTGCTGATTGGTTAGAATAGTCAAGGATTCTTCAGAACAAGTGTCTTCTTGCTGCTCAATCCTTTGCTACTGTAGTTGATAACACTTAATGGCTAAATGCAAAGGATTCACATTCTTGAGCTTCTCCCAGAGGATTAAGTTATCTTGATCAATAAGTTGCTCCTCCTCTGCTTTCTTTTCAACAGAAGTTTCATTCTGTTCAAAGCCTGGAACATTGAATCTCGTGTAGTGAAGTCCCTCTTCAAAGAAAGGATTTGAAAAGGAAACAACTGATTGGGGCATTTGAGAAAGTTGCTCTTCAGGAGAGTTTGACTTTGTTCAAATTCTTGTACTAAATGGAATCCTCTTTGTGTCTCAACCTCCTGCTGATGAATATAAACTTGATAAGCAAGCTCCTCCTCTTGCCTATTGACCTCCTGCTGATTTTCAATTTCTTCAAACTACTTTTGGAAATATAAAGACATATTCTCCAAACTCATTTCATCTAAATTTTGAGGCTCATGTGAAGAATAAATTTGCTGATTGGAGATAAAATAACCCTCCTGGGGTTGTTGGTGAGCATAAGCATGTCGCTGTTGAACTTGTGCAGGGGTGGGTGGGTGGTAGGCCAATTGAGCTTGCTAGTAACCCACTGCTACATAGCTATTTTGAGTAAAACTAGCAGTATCGTCAATAGGGTATGACTGATAAAAAGATGCAGGCACAATACCTTCATGAAATGGTGAATGGTAAGACATACTATCATGAAACCAACACTTAGACTGTTGAAACCAGATACTTAAGGCTTGGAGTTGCCAGGTATGTAAAAAACTTGCCTCCAAAGGCAGAAAATACTGTTGTACACAGCAAACAGCAGTAATACATGGTACAGAAAGGGACTGACATAGTCAGTTCTCTGTCCCACCGGGCGTGTGAAAAATTGTTGTCTCTTAGAAATTGCACCCTATGCAAAGTTGTAAAAACTAAGCTTTCTAGAGAAACATTAGATCATTTCAAGGCTGTGGGTCACCTAATATTGAAATGAACCTCCGGAGAAGGCCGACTTCCTTTGGTGTCACCTAAACTAATGATTTTGTAAAGGGAAAGGGAGAAGGAGTACATAAATTAAAGCTATTCCTATGGTGATACACCGAATTGATAAGAGCAATGAGACACTCAGGCTACACTTGAATACTAATGATGGATATGGGTCTGCACAACTAGATTCTATGGATTATGCATACAAATAGGTTTGACATGCACATACTTTCAAGAAGGAAAAGCAGATTTTCACAAGTTAAAAGTGCATGTGAAAAATTGAGTAAACACAATTTGTAACCTACACGATACTACTTTTGCAAAGAAAGGCACGCAAACATGAAACAAAGCTATAAGGAAAAGAAAGATTTCACTAAGTAGCTTGATGAATCACTTAAAAGATGCACAATACTTCACAAGAATCAGAAGGCAAAAAAATGAACCATCAATGGTAACCAAGGTAGATTTTATATAACATGCTCCAAGTTGAGTTACAAAATTTTGCTAATTTGAGAGAGGATTGTAAAAAGTCACAGACTTCAAAAAAAGCATCAAGAGAACCCCTTTACAAAGAGGTAGAAATGCCTTATATGCAAAAATATGTCGGCCCCCAGGGCTTACAAAAAATATCTGGCTCTGAAAGATCTGCCCTTAGATCTTTTCATGTAGTTAATTCTGCATTCAAGCGTAACCTCGCTGTCCATGTCGGTGTGAAAGATTTCCCTTGGAGAATCCTTTAGATCTTTTGTAGCTACCAAACACATTTACCTCTGTTCCTCGTGTCCTCCTTAAACCTCTTCGGCTGAGCACTTTGAATGCTCCTGAGCTCAGAACAGATACACGTTGCTTTTCATTCTGTCGATGTTATTCATCCTGGTCAGACTGCCATGGCTCGCTTCAGATCTCTCTGATTGGTCGAGTATACTCCACGCAGATTCTTCAGGTGGTCAAAAGCTCCTCCCATAGAATTTCATGTCGGCGAGACACTAATCGTGTCTCCCCGATGCGATTAAATATTCCTGCGATTATCGACACAGCTTGAAACTGTCGACGAGAGTTTATAGCGAGCCCAAAAATCATACCAATATCGCCTCTGTGGTTGCCAAGACAATCACGTTCGGCCAGACAACATGGCGAACTCTTCTCATCTTCTATTGACAAGAGCATATTGATGTCACCTCAAACGCACTCCACTCCACCGAGCTCCACATGTCTTTCAGCGAGACATCAGCAAATCAGGAAGACTTCATGGCGAGCTCCATTAGTCATACCGATACCCGCTTCTATCGCTGAGACCACACCATGTCGGCAAGACATTACTCTGACAGCTAGAAGTTACACCAATGTCATATATGTCAGGGAGACCCTCGCATTCTATGAGACATTACACTGGGCTTCATTTCATTTTGGTGAGACCCCTTCCTGTCGGCGTGACTTTTCGTTATCGATGAGACCTCCTACCGAGCTCGCTCTTTTTTTGGCGAGGGACCATCCTCCTACACTCAACAGTCGGTGAGACTCATCAGGTCGGGGGGACCTCTCCCCGAACTCTAAATATTATACCAAGGCACCCTTTGTCGGCAAGACCTCATCATTCAGCCAGACTTCATGCCGAAGGAAACTCTCTCGGCGAGACTTTTGCTATCTCTTCAGTCGGGGAGACATTCCTTGGTTGGTGAGACTTTTAGCAAACTTAGCTCCTTTCCCCGAGTGCAACCTTCTTTTCGGCGTGACTCCCATTGGTCGGGAAGACTTCACTGTGAAGGGAAAACCTACATCGAGCCCCCCTTTTGTTTCGGCGAGACCACCCTCGGTCGGGGAGACATTTCCCCGAAAACATGACCATTCGCTGAGCTCTCATCTTATCGCCAAAACCTTGGCCTGTCGGCCAGACCTTTTTCCGAGCACATCCCGGTCTCCCCGAGCTCGCATCTTTCGACCAGACTACCTGTTTATTGTCGGGACCTCATGCAAAACTCCTCCATTCTTCCTGAGCTCTCTTCATTTCGTCGAGACTTCATGTCGAGGGCGAAACCTTCTGCCCTGGCACCACCCTATGAGCTACTGTCGGCGAGACATCTCGAGTGGAAATACACATAAAGAGTCATAGCGACCTGATGGTCCCAGCGATTGGTGCATTCAAACAGATAGGGCGGACTACTAGTCGACAAGACAATAAGAAGGTCTTTCTGACTTTCTTTTCTGGAGAGTTTTGTGCCAAAATGATCGAGACATGCATTTCAACTGAGCTCCTTTGTGGAATAGCATCGGATGTATGACCTGAATCTTGATGCAAATGTCCCATTTGGGCCTCTATGAACCTCTGAAACATAATTTGTATCCCTAATTGAGCCCATAGGTGAAAAATGGGTAACAATAATTTCCCACATTAATTTTATGGTTAATCAAATGGTGGAATAACTAGTATTTCATATTTGCATATTCTATTAAGAAGATTTCATTTGTAATAATTTACCCTATTTTTTAATATTTATTACTATATTTTTGGTTATGTTGAGAAGGGGATTCCTTTCTTGAAGTGTTGAGGGATTTTTTACTAGAGTGGGATTTTTCCATGAGTGGTTTTCTATATTTGTAAGTGTTGGAGCAATGGGATGATAAGATATGTGAAGAAGGAATACAAAAAAATAAAATAAAATAATTATGATTCCTCCATAGAAAAATTTCTTAATGATCTATTATTTCTTTTTGCTAACACTATTAGTGATCTTTCTTGGCTCATTGGTTTAGGTTGCTCCTACCTTATGGCCCCCACAAGGAGTGAATCTCATCCTATAATGTTTATGATGGAGGATAATTTTTCTTTGGTGATAATAGGACACAACAAATTGTTGGTAAGGGAAAGGTACATTTATGAATCAATAATGGGAGGGTAAAAACTCTCAATATTGTTTTTTATATTTGAGTACTCGTAAAAACTCTTTTAGCATCTATGTTGAATGATTCTAGAGTGAATGTGGCATTTGTTAATTCTGGTTGTAGGTTGGTGAGAGGAAATCATACAATAGCTAGTGCTCATGAGGTGAGACTTTATTTAGGTTTGATGCCTTCACATTTAGTAACACAACCAATATGACTGAAAATTTTAAATATACATGTATGTTGTGGCACCAATATTTAGATCACATTGGTGAAAATAGTATTTATAAGTTTATTAATAAAAATATAATTAATATTTTTTGTTTACTTTAATGAGCATTTTGATTTATGTGAACATTAAGTGTTCAAGAAATATAACAAAACATCTTTTTCCTCGAGAAACTATAAAGTTAAGAATGAAATAATTCATTCAAATATGCTTGGTCTAATAGATGCAGATTCCATGGTTAAATATTAGTATTATACCATTGTTATCAATGATTATTCTACACACTTTGCTTTATTTTATTTTATTCATTATATATAATACAAGCTTTTATACCATGATATGCTATATGATTGGAAGCAATCTCATAGGAATATATCTATCTAATAAAAAATGTTGGTCAATACACAATCACATGAAAGGGCTAGTTAATGATTAATACACAATCACATGGAAGGTTTACTTGTTTAATTATATAATTGTTAATACACATTTCACATGAAAGATCTAATTGCTTAATCATATCTAACTATTAATATAAATTCACATGAAAAGTCTAGTTGTTTAATCATATATAATGCTTGTGAAATCAACCAAACTAAAGGATATACTATATTAATTCCACTATCTATTTTTAGGTATGTATAAAGTGAAGTTAGGGTCATATGCCTTAGTCTCCTCCATGGTCCAAATGATGAAGTTTTTCTTATACAACTACTCTATATAGTTTATGCCTGCGTGTAGTGAGTGGCACATAAAATAAGGTGTGGTCACATGGGGAGATAACCATATCCAACAAAGAAGCCTAAAAAAATTATAAAAAAATTATCACAAAATTGACAAAATATAGAAAATGAATATGCCTTCATTATTATGAAATATTTGTAGATCACCCGTGATCTTTGGACAACCACTCTATCCTCCAAGAATATTAGTATGAGCCCAAGAAAAACAACATTCACATGGAATTTGTGTTGGTATCTTTTCTTTTTGGTTCATGTTTTAAATTATGTTTGCTTTTTGAGATGCCCAAATAATAAGAACCTTGAAAATGTTATTCTTGTTTTGTTAGAATAATAAATATAAAAAATATTTTTTTATGGTGTTGGATTCTTTGTTAGGATTTGGTCTCATCGATATGGTAGGTAAGTTTATTTAATTATCTAATTAACAGATGAAGGAATTATAAAGTGGTTTGCCTCTTCATATGTGGAGTCCCTGTTTTCCTTTATATAAAAAAAATAAAAAAATATAAGCACTTTCAATAAACAAAAATATATATTTTAGTCTTTATATTTTTTTAATTCTTATAAATTTTATCTTTTTGATATTTGTTTTGTTTAGGTTGTCAGAATTAGGTAGCCACCCTATAAACTATAGTGTGTTTGGTAAAACAAATTCATGTGACTGGGAACGCTAGTGCAACACACCCTTCGATACCATGAGGATAAAGGGGAGACTAGACCTCGTGATCTGTTACCTACAACAAGATGCTTTAGCCAATTGAGCTAGGTCCTCTGCCTCTATATTTGTTTTTATTTTTATTTTTTTATTATATATAATTTATTTTTAAATAAATCAAAATTTCAATGATTAATTAAATATTTTTTAATCAATTTGTAATTTTTTAGATTGCAGGAATCAAGTAGCTTCCTCTATAAACTGTAGTATGTCTAGTAAACTTTTTTCAAGTAGCCCCCTCTATAAATTGCATTATGTCTAGTAAACATTTTTCGAGTAGCCCCCTCTATAAATTGCAGTGTGTTTGGTAAAGATTTTTCACATGACCGATGATGCTAGCATGACATATCTTCAAGTACCATGAGGATGAGGGGAGATTGGACTTCACGACCTCTTGCCTGCAACATGATGCTTTAACCAATCAACCCAGAACCCTCATCCCTAATGAATTTATATTTAAAAATTAATTATTTTTTAGTTTTAAAATAAATATTATTAATTTATTTAATATATTACAAATTAAAAAGAAGAAAGAGATTTTTATTTTCTCATAAATTTAAATCATCTTCTAATATATTGAATTTTTTGATTTATAACAATAAACTTAATAATTCAAAAACAATACATACGATCAAAATTTAACCACACACTCACAAATACAAGTCCATTTTGTTTGTTAATTATAAAATATTATCATTGACAAATTTTAGAATATCACTTTCATATCATTAAATGTGTTGTAAAACACTTTAGACTTTCTTACATTTCAATAATTCTTGAAATCATTATGTTCATCCTATTTTAATACTCCTTGACTATTATACTTTGCCTAAACCTTACCCTACTTTAATAATCATTTCACCAACAATTGTTATGACCCACATTTCATTTTATAACACCAAAATAGAATAAAACCCTAGACCAACAAAAAAATTTGATGCAATGCAACTCTTAGTTCATAATAGGTATGCAAATCTATTCTAAGATTCTTTTGTTGATCTTAGATATTCAAACTTCGTAGGTGTTCATGTAAAGTTAATGATTTCAAAGACTTCAAAGGTATAAAGAATTCATTTCTATTTTAAGTTTTCCAACAACTATGCGCACAATCATAATATAAAAGGATAAGAGTATGTCTTGAATAAAGATCTTCGAAGTGATTATTAAATATTCACACTACCTAATAAATTGGCTTGTTCTATGGCTTTTGATTATTGAGATGCCCACCTAAATTACTAGTGGTATATGACATCATGCTTGACATAGCTATTAATATGTCACCATGTTTATTTATATGCTTGTTAGCTGTGACTTCAACATCTTTAATCAAATCATGAACACCCTTTTCATGGTACCATATTAAAGTCTATGGAGTGATAAAAAAAATATTTTAACTCTCTATCACTTTATCATGAATAATGTTGTTTGAGAAGAAAATTGTATATTTCATATTTTTTATTAGTTTTATTTTCGATTTACTTTCGTTTTGTCAATAAACATGATATTTTTATGTTTATCAATAAGGACCATTCTTATATTTAATTTGATAGATTCTAATGTATAAGTTCATTGAATCTAACTTAGATATTGCTTGTTTCCACACTTTAGTCAAAAATACTGGTGCGGTTATGCGTCTATGATAAAACTATAATCATGATTTCATTGGCTTTACTTATGAAGGCTACAAAAATCTTTCACATTCCATGAGGTGACTATATTAAATAATTTAACAATTTGTCTTATGTGTAAAATCTTTTAAATTAGCACCTAGGATTGTGAGTTAAAGGCAACTCTAGACTATTTATAACTAACCATCTACACATCTCATATAATTCACTTCAAGCATCATAAGAACCTTCTAGAGCATTTAGACTAGAACAATTAGCATTATTAATATCATTTGAAACACCATACATCTTGCATTACATGTGTACTCAAAATATTTTTGAATAAAGTCATATGCAAACCACTCTTTCACATCTATAAGGTGACTATTAAAAATTTAACCACTATTCATTAGCTTACATATTTTTTTTTGAATTAATGCCTATGATTACATATTTAAAGAAAACTCCTAGGTAATTTAAAATTGTCTATTCTACGCATCTTGTAGCATTCATTTTAAGCACCATAAGATCAACATTCAAACTAAAGAACTTTGCATTAGCAATATAATTTTCTATATCATAAATTTTTCATTACATGTGTACATAAAATATTTTTATATAAATTATAAAAATACAATAAAGTGTATTGACTTATGTTCAAGGAAGTGTCATTCTTCAATTGTAACAAAGGAAACTCCTAAAAGAATTATTTAACACCACCTTGACTACAACTCAGTTGTCACTGTAGACATTGAAAAATGTCTTGGTCTGCGAACAACATTTTTCCGCATCATTCTCTCTTCTCCCCTGTTTAATTAAATAATTTTAATTATTTAATGATTTCTCTTTAATGACTTTTTTCTGTTAATTAAATAATTTTAATTATTCAATTAATTTATCTTCCCTTTTTTATTCTACTTTTGATAATTAAATAAATTAATATTTATTTAATTACGTCACTAACATTTTTCTCTATTATGAAATAAATCATCATTTATTTAATTATTCACTCTTCACCTTTCATCTATAGTTAAATAATTATTCTAATTATTTAGCTATTCACTTAGTCTTTTCTATCTTTTATTAAATAATTGATCCAAATCAATTATTTAATGTTTCTTTCCTATTTTCTCTATTTTAATTAAATGGTTGCACAATAATCATTTAATTAAATGCCTATTTTCCCTTTTCTTCCAAAATAAATAATCTAAATGATTATTTAATTCCTCACATGCTTTACCATAAATTAAAAAATATTATTTGATTCCTCCACTTCTTTCCCTCCACTTTCTCATTTGAATCTTGACCGTTGATTGTTTTCGGTCTTCAAAGAATCTTGACCGTTTATCCTTAACCGTCCCTATCCCACTACTCTGTGGTGAATGAAACCTCAACTATTGATCTTGGCATCTTCTAGACTTTCGATCTTGTCCATCCATTCGAGAAGCTTTTCTATAAAATAAGGTTGTCTCATTTTGGCTTTACAACCACATTTTCTCCAAATTTCTTGCTATCTTGTCACTTGTAGGTATTCAAACACTTTGAAAGCTGAGGGAAAACTTGCAATTTGAGAAAGAATGGAGGAGAAGCAAGGAAGATAATCAACATTGATAGGGAAGTTTGCTATATGTTTTTATTTTTGTTTGATTTCATCTATCATTTGTGCTTTCTTGTTTTGGATTCAGGATTTGGCTTAGATTTTAGGTAGAGTGGTTGCTACTTGATCTCAACCTCTTTTATTTATGAATTTTCCCCTTCCTTACATTGGTGAACTTGACGTGAACTAGAAAAATTTCATACAAATCCATACGTTTTCTTTTTTATGTTTTGTTTTGCAAGTTCGTGAGCCACAATCGCAAGATAGTGAGCTGCATCTGTTGGTGGACTAACAAAAAATCAAATAGTGATGCATTAGTAGGTTTCAGTGACACAACCACCGAAAGCTAGAACGATGCATTTGACCAATAGTGAGCCACATCTGTGAGTTTGAATATCGTAGTCTCTAATCCCTAAGTTGTAGTTGCTATTTCCTGAGCCGTATTTGTAAGATGCAAATGTGAACCAAAACAACACATTTAATTGTTAAGGTAAAACTTTCTAGTTTTGGGTTTTCTTTCATTTTTTCTTTTTGGTTTGCATTAGGTTAGAGGTTTTTGGTTTACTAATCCTCTATTTGTAGCATGTGGCTTACGTTTAAAGGAAACATTTGCCTTGGAAAATAGTAATCCATTCTTTTGTAGGGTTATTGTTTGTCTTTGTTTAAGATAGGAACATCTTTTATTTTTGGGCTTAAAATAAACCATCATCTTTTTTAATTAGGCACACTTCATTTGGGTTAAAAAGAACAACTTGCATTTTCATTCATTTTGGTTTAAAATGAACAACAACTTGCATTTTCACTCATTTTGGGTTAAAAAGAACAACTTGCATTTTCACTCATTTTGGGATAAAACAAACAACTTACAATTTCACTCATTTTGGTTTAAAAAGAACAACTTGCATTTTCACACATTTTTGGTTTAAAAAGAACTTGCATCTTCACATTTCATTTTGGGTTAAAAAGAACCACAACTTGCATTTTGTTTTGTCTTTCGTGTTAATTAGGCACATTTTGATATGGGGTTTAAAATTAACCATTACCTTCCGTGTTTGGTGCTCATGCACAAATTTTGTGTTGTAGAACCCATATGTGTAGTGAAAGTATCCTCTCCCCTTGTGCTTCGTGTGATCTTGGGTGTAAGATAAATCACTACCTCTTATTTTTCTTTTGTAGAAGGGCATACCAATTGAGACACATCCTAACAAAGAACTCATTAGTGACCCAAAGTAGTTTTTCCCTCAGGCCGCTATATAAAAGGGATAAGATGAAAGTCAAGTCCTGATTGACATTAGACTTTGTCATATAGCGCCAAATTAAAAGGGGAAGTACTCATGTTTACATGTGGTATTCTAATGTACCCTAGTAGGGTTGGTTAAAGCCTTAAGTGTCTTGCTAGATGCTTTCAAGGCGTCAGTCCCTCAATTTGTGACTAGACACCTTCTTAGTAGCCACTGTTTTGATTGAGATTATTTGGTATCACTTTCAATGTAGGGGATGCACATCATGCCCCAAAGTTACTCGCCATGAGGCTCCCTTGAGATGAGACAAAAATCTTGGCTTAGTATAAGCTACTTGTTTACTTGTAGCTTTTCAAGGAGAGGGTGATTGGGTCATCCTTCTTGTCTTGGAGGCCCCTAGTTGTCCTCTCTCACAAAGAAAAAGGTGAATACACCCCCCAAAAGGTGTCCCTACACTTGCATCAAAGAAGATTATGAGTTGTGGGCCTGAGAGTGTTGTCATTGGCCATTGAACTTAGGGATAAGAAGTGCTTGATGTGTTTTTGATTGTGCTATACTAGTGGAAATTGGGGTGAATAACCCTCAAACATATACATATTCACATAGGGATTTAACCAGTCAACAACCAAAAAATTATTTTCAAAGTGTTTATTATGTTTGCAAATCACATCTCAAAAAAATTCCAAAACATCAAATTTGTAACAAACAAATTGTGCACCACAATTGTCAGACAATAAACCGCAACTATTAAATAGTGAACCACAACTGTAAAATTTGCACCGCATTTGCTAGACAGTGGGCCACAACTGCTAAAACACAAATTTTGGGGAAAATCCTTGTTCAATCTCAGTCTCAAACATATTTTTATAGTGACCTTATTCTCTAATTATAGACTTCTAGTCCATTTCATCACATTCATTAGGTTACATTACTTTGGCTTAGGAAAGTTGCATTATCCACCTTGCATTGCTTGCTTAAACTTGGGGAATTCTAAGTCATTTGCACCTCTCAGATTTTAGATTAGGAAACCTATCATGTCCTCTATCAGTCCATTGTTGCATGCTTAGATTGTCTATGACCTTATCTTTCTATCAAACAATCATCATCATCATCAGGTCTCAAACTTATGTCTTAGTTTAGACTCACCTTGTCAAAACATCATCTTATTGACATCTTGTCCTTTTGAGGTCATAGCAATTTGGTTTTCTACATTGGAATACCATATCTTGGTTGGTAACCTTTTTCTTAGATCCAAAGGTTCATCCCCTTAGTTTCATTTAGCATACCTTAACATTAGTTTCAATATCTCAAACCTTAGTCATAATCTCATTTGGTCTCATTACATATCATATCCTTTGGTCATAAGATCATTATCATCATTACATCCCAAACCTTAGTCTTTGGTGCATTAACATTGGCCATCATTATATCCTCAAAAATCCAATTGTTTTTTTTCAAAAATATAGCTTAGTCTCATACCCCATCTTGCATTATCACCTTTGCATTATGAATCCTTAGGTTGCAAGTCTTACATGGTTGAAACAAGATCACGAGGAAAAAGTGAAATGGTGAAAATTATGGGACTCTCTTTCACCTTTAGGGTTTTTGGACCTAAAAGGAGAGAGGCAATCTTCACACACTTCACTCAAGAACAAACCCTTGAGATCTCAAGAGAGGAAGAGATCTTGCAAGAGGGTTGTCCTAAAGGCTGAATGAAATATAATAAGGGATTCAACACTAAGTTTAGACTTGGAAAAGACAATGTAATGCAATATGAAATGCTAAAACCTAATTGAATGAAACTAACTCCAAGTGACCTAGAAAGACAAACAAAATGCAACAAAAAGTTATGAAATAGAAAGTGTGCACCTGGGAGATTGAAGAAGCTAGAATGGAGATCTGAAATTATGGAAAATTTGTTGTCAATGCTGACTGATGTTGACTGGGACTCATTCACCAAGCTAGGAAAATTAGTCTTGCTTCAGGGAAAATGTGTAGATAAAGGTTTCAACCAAAAGGGTATCTAGATCTATAAAAATATTTGTCAGGCCTATATAGTGGGACTCATTCACCACTTGTGGCGAATCAATCCACTTTTTATTTTTCAGAAGTTTGGGACCTAATTCTATTCCTCTCAGTCTGCTCTACTCCTTTTGACTAGTTTCTAGATCTAAAACTGCAAATTGCCACATGTAGGTCTTCTCCAAGTTCCTCCAAGGTTTGATGACAACTTTTCTCCAACTGTTCTCCTTGAAAAATCTGTAATCTAGCCCAAATCCTAGCAATAAGGTGTTGGAAATATGATTGAAATGGCTGCAATGGATGTGGTTCTTGACTCTTGCTTGAATGATGTTGATCTTGCTTGAAACACTTGATTGAACCATAAACTCTACATCACAATTGTTAGCACAATAACAAACATGAAGAATGCAATATTTGACATGATGATTGGCACTTGAAGAATGCTCTAAAATGCTTGATAATCTTCCCTTGAAATTCTCTTGAATACTCTTGTGAATGCTTAATGACTTGTAAACTTGTTAGGTGATCTCTTGAATGCTAGGTGAGAATATGAGTGAAAGAACCTTGTATTTATACCCAATTATGCAAGAATTCCCAAAATTGCAACACTACAAGCCGACATTAGATATAGGAGAATAAAATCCCACCGAAAATTTGAATTAAATTTGAATTTGGGCCACATGGGACTCATTCACCCAAGGTGGCGAATGAGTCCCATCAGACATAATGTATGGGACCAAAAATGAAAAGTGCTTAGAAATGTGTAAAAACGGGTTCACGTCGGGGCCAAAAAATCCAGGTGGGACCCATTCACCCAAGGTGGCGAATGAGTCCTAGACACTAAATAAATGCCACACAAGCTAGGAAGACCTAAATTATGATTGGTTTCAGGATTATCCTCGAAAAGATGCAATAAATGAGGACTGTGGATGCAAAATAGGGCCAATTAAAGCATAAGAAAGCCCAATTATTAATGAAAATCCTAGAGAAATGTGAAAGTGAGTTACAACACTTTACAACACTCTAAATAAGGCTAGATTAAGGTTGATTTTGATTAAAATTATGTTTATTATGCTTAGTTAATTGATAAAACCCTAGAAAAGTGTAAAAGTGTGTTACAACACTTCACAACACTTTAGCAAGGCACCATTAAATTCCATTAGTTTACAAGGCCCAGGACCTAATGTGAATGTGTTATCCACATTACAACACTAAATCAAGGCAACATTAAGCCAAAATCCACAAGGAGGGCCCAAACAAGTGTGAAAATGCAAAGGGATACATTTTACTACACTACAAAAAGAAAGGACATGGAATCTTCAAGTGATTCTATTTTCAGTCCACAAAAGAGACAAACCTTGGGTCAAATAAAAATCCACCTCAAACACCACAAAGAGAAACAACAAATCCATTCACCAATCTCACATTAATTGATGTCAATAGACATTTGGCCCCCGAAGAAATTGAACATGTTGCACAAGACCCAAGAATTATACACATTGTGAATAAGCTTGTTAGCACATACCCAAAAAAATTCTTCCTCCCACTTGCTAAGAATGGTGTTAAACTCCCCTTTGAATTTGACACTTCCACAATTGTAGAGGGAGTAACACAATCACAAACACAAGGTCCAAGTCAATACAAATTCACACAAGTTCAACCCATTTCACAAAAATGTTCACTAGCCTACCCCTTGGGGCCACAACACACATTGCAACAACTACACACATTCCTAATCCACCAATATTTGGAGCTAGGAGAGAACATACTATGTGCCAAGGATCAACATTCACATTTGGTAGCTCATCTTCTAATCCCATGGGTGTGACATATGCAAATCCATTTGGCAATCAAAACAATGCACCTTTAGTCAATGCAAGTCAAAATCCCCCAAACAAAATAAGATGAATTCACATTATTACATCTAAGGTGCCAACACAAACAATCAATGCTACACCTAATACCAACATGACCTTTGGGACAAATTTGAACACCAATCTCCTTCCATCGCAACATGTCACATCAAATGCCATTTTCATGCCACAAAATCAAACCAACACCAATAGCATGTTTACCTCACAATATCAACAAGGTAATCTAAATCATTTGCAACAAAATGTCAATCCAAATCATACATTGGTGCCAAAATTATCATACAACACTCTTAAAACTAATGTCGATCCCCTTATGCAAAGTCAACCCAACATGACACCATCCCCCATGGACACCTTAATGCAATAGATGCAAGCAATACAACAACATATGCCAAACATACAATTGGGGACAAATAAGAATACATATTTTATGGAGGAATTGTGTTCTTACCCTTTTGATAGAAACTTATACATGCCACCCTTTCCTCCAAATTTTATTGCACCAATCTTTAACAAGTACAAAGGGAAAGGGGGTCTAGTGGAACACATATGTGAATTTAATACATGTATGGACTTTGCTTATGAGGCCACATATTTGATGAAACTATTTCCTCGAAGCCTTTCGGGGATGGCTCTAGAATGGTTTGGGCACCTTCCTCCTAGGATACAAACATGGGGTGAATTGGTTAACAGATTCATTAACCACTTTTCCTACAACATAGAAAGTGACATGATCCTAGCAACATTGCACACCACCAAATAGAAAGAGGGAGAATCACTTACGTCATTTTATCAAAGATGGCACAACATGGCTAATAAATTTCCTCACCACATACCTAAGAAACAATTGGTCACCCTTTTCATAGAAATTCTCCACTCAAAATTAATGATCCAACTTCAAATTCAATGTTGCACTACCTTTGAAGATGTCCTTGAAGAAAGGGGTCTTTATTGAGAAGGCTCTTGTGGCAAAAAGACTAGTCAAAATCTTCAAAGAAACCCCAAATGCTCCTAGTGACAAGGGTAAATTTCAGTCTCAAAATAAGAATGTCACTAATGATGGGGTCGTAGATGCTAAAGTGGTGAATCAAGGTAATCCCACTCTTCATCTTAAGGTTCCATCCACATCAAACACACCAATACCCATCCATGATTAGACATTGAATGCTTTCCAAAATAATCAACAACACAAAGGACTTCCCCACACTAAAAGAACATACACACCCTTAGGGGAACCCATTGAATTAGTTTTGAAGAAACTTTTACAGTCAAACATCATTCAACTTCCTGACTTTAAAACATATGAACCAACATTGGTTAAACCTAATTGGTGGAATGAAAATGACTTTTGTGAATTTATCATCATGGCAAAGGACACAAAAAATCATCATGTTGGACACTCAAAAACCTCATTCAAGATCTTATTGAACAAGGAGATATATCAGTGGATAATTCACAACCTCAAACTAATGTTGATCATACCATATTCAAAACTCCCTTGCAAGACCATGGGAAAGGGAAGGCCTCCGGTTTAGGAAATAATAATAGTGCTAATTATACCCATGTTACACATGACTATACCATCAATCACATTCGAGTCCTTGATAATCATGTTGCTACCATCACCATTAATAAAAGTTTAGAATGTGTTGTCACTTCCCGTAGAGCTAAGGTGACCTTACAAGGGGCTGCCTCTAATCCACAACCAAAAACTTACTACAACCTCCTTGATCATCTAGGAAAGACACCCATATAGATATCCATTCTGGATCTACTTCGTATTTCCCCAAAGCACCATTCTTTACAAAGCCTTGCAAGACACATCTATACCCTCTAACCTAAATTTCAACCAATTTCAGGCCATGGTTGGATACCTAGCTACACCTCACCATGTCACATTTTTTGAACAAGATATTTCCACACAAAAGCCAAATCATTATGATCCCCTACACCTTGAATTCTACATTAATAAACATAAAATCAGACAAGTTTTGGTAGACGGTGGAGTAGGTCTGAACATATGTACCCTAAAATTAGTTACAACATTAGGATTCTATGAGGCTTGCATAGATCGATCTAAGAAAATTTTCATCAAGGATTATGATGATGTTGAGCACTCATTTGAAGGAGTAATCACACTTCCCATAAGGGTCGGCCTTGCTACTCAAAACATAATGTTCCATGTATTGGATCTAGACTTGCTCTACAATCTTCTCCTAGGTCATCCATGGATTCATGCCATGAGAGCCATACCTTCCACTTACCACCAATTCCTGAAGTTTCCCTACAATGGCCTTGAAATTTCCATACCAGGGGATCCTAATCCTTTCTAATACTACAACAATCAAGAGGAACCACTGGGCATCAAGTGTCTGTTAATCAAGAAGCTTCATCTTCCACCTCATGCAACTACATTGATCCATCTTCCCTCATCAAATCATCCACTCCATTCACCACACCTTCCAAACCCAAAGTCAAAATCCATGATAAGGGATGTGGGGAATACAACATGGAGAGATTATTTTGTGTGGGAAAGTTGCCTAAATCACCAAAGTCCTATGAAAAACCTCATCTTATTCAGCCTAAAATCATTATCTACAACCCTCCTACCACCTTCATAAAGTGGGGGGAATTAAGCAAAGAACCTATAGGCGAGGAAATTTCTACATGGATTTACATATATGAAGAATACATTGAACCTAAGCAATTACTAGTTGAACAGTATCCAAAAGGGTTCCAACTCATGAAGCAAAAAGGATATAATGGACATAGTGGTTTTAGTCTAAACAAGAATGGAATGATAGAACCTATACTACCTCCTCATTGACCAAAGTACATTGGGTTAGGGTATGTACCCACAAAAGTGAGTGTTCTTGGTGGGTAAAAGTACAAATATGTGTCACACTTTATAAAGGAATCATCAAATAGCAAAAAAAATTCTGAACTTCAACCACATAAAAGTGGTCTTTATGTTTTGAATTTCAAAATGATGTAAACTAATGAAATGTAGAAATATTGATGAAGTTTACTCCTATGATTTTTCAAAATTTTAAAAAATTGTTTTGATTACTTTTTTTATCAATTTAAGAGAAGATTTTGAAATGCTGAAAATTTTAGGAAAAAAGTGGCATTCATTTGACATCAAGAAATAAATAGAAAAAACTTTATTTCCCCCTAATTTTTTTCTCCAAATAGGTAAGTTCAATATCTAGTGCATGGAAAAAAATTTGAAATTTTGATGTATATTTTTCTTGTAAAAACATTTTAAAGTCAAACTTGTCAGAATTTGATAGTTTTCATTTGAAGTCAACTATTGTCTATTTTTTAATCATTTTCAAAAAACAAATTACACCCTTTTGAAGAGGATTCTCTCCTCTAGTGCACCATATATTTTTAAAAAAAAATTAATATATTTTACTATTTTTTTAATTTCTAATCAACCTCTTTTTTAACTTTAACAACCTACTTACATTACTTTAAAAATAAAATATATTAAAAGTAATCAAAATATAAAAAATTACATATTTGGATTCACCGCTCCAAGCTATAAAAAAATGTATTTTTATTTTACAAAAATCATTTTGACTAAAGAAATACTTAGTTGAAAGTTTTAGAAAATTCTAAAAAAGGCTTAGTTGGCTACCAACTAGGATGCCACATAGACAGTTTTGATAGAAAGGGTTTTGATTGAAACCCTTTCTACCAAAACCCCACACATAAAATAAGCCACATTTTGATGTGACAAAGGGAAAAATTCAAATTTTATGATTTCAAACGAAAGGGTTTCATGTTGAGGATTGATTTAGGCCTTTAGCAACTTTTGGTCTCTCTCTTGTAAAGGGTTTTAGGTCCCTTCAAAACTTTTTTTTACTATTAATCAAAATGAAAGGGTTTGGCTTGAAAATATATGTGCCACATATAGGCCACATGGTTTCAAGCGAAACTGGTTTGACTGAAACTGTTTAGGTCAAAAAAAAATTGTTTGGAACTATTTAGTTGGCCAAAAGTGTGACACAACTTTTTGCATTTACCCTAGTACTAAGTTTCCTTTGAGTGGGGACGTTAATGTTTCAAATGAAATCGAGACATCTGAGGAGGACTACCATACTAAAATAGATTCTAATGAGTGGGAATGGGATTCCTATACAACTAGTGATTATGAACTAGACAATGTCTTTCAAGAGCTTGACCTATCCTCCTGCTCGACCAATATCATGGACATTAATAACATGATTGATTCCTTTTGGGATCTTGACTATACCTCTATCTTTACCATATCTACCTTCACACTTGATGACACTAATGATGGCTTACCCCTTGTTTACCTACAACTCATAGATTGAGACCAACAAGGACCACTGAGTTTAGACACATTTGAGAATGATGAAGCAATTGATGAGTTCATGGGATTTCGTGAAGGAATACTAAGTGGTGATCATAAATTTGGCTTCATCATTGAGCTTGATAATGTAACATATTTTGGAGAATTTGATCCTCCCTCTAGTCGCAAAAGTGAGAAAAATGATAAAAATAAAAATAAAAGGAATAAGTCTCTAGGTGAAAACTAAAAGGTGCCTTTAGACCACGAAAAAGTAAAAATAAAGGACATCTCTGAAGGTGGAAACCTCTCTGAGGTGCCTAAGGATGGAGGGTTGTATAGTCTCCCTATTGAATGAGAGAGATCATGGCAGTAGAAGATTCAAAAGAAGTTAATCTTTGGACAAAGGACAATCCTAGAGTCATTCAATTTGCAACATCTTTGACCACAAAAGAAAAACAAGAGTTTAATACATTCTTTTTGGAAAGACAAGTTAATTTTGTGTGGTCATATGCTGATATGCCTTGGTTGGACCCTAAACTAGTTTTACATCATCTACCATTACTTCCAAATGCTAAACTAGTCAAGCAGAAATTGAGAAAAATGCACCCACATATCACACTCTTGGTAAATGTTGAGTTAAAGAAGCTTCTAGATGTTGGTTTTATTCCTCCCATAGATTATGTAGAATGGATATACAATCTTGTTATTATCACTAAACTAACTAGAGGTATCAAAATATGCATGGATTTTAGGGATCTAAATAAGGCTTGTCCTAAAGATGATTTCTCGTTGCCAAAAAATGATATCATAGTAGACCTCACAGTGGGATATGAGATGTTATCACTTATGGATGAATTTTCAGGATACAATCAGATCAAAATTTCCCCTAAAGATCAACACAAAACAACTTTAACATGCACTTGGGATACCTTTTGTTGGAATGCAATTCCTTTTGGTCTCAAGAATTTTGGAGTGACATATAAGAGAGCTATGACAACCATTTTTCATGACTACATGCATGTACTTATGGAAGACTATGTTGATGACTTATTGACAAAATATTTGACAAGATGAGGTCATCTAGGAGTGTTAGACAAGATTTTTAGAAGGATATAAGAATATAATGTCAGGCTAAACCCAAAGAAGTGTGTGTTTGGGGTCTAATCAGGCAAACTATTGGGATATATAGTTTCTTGTAGAGGAATTGAAGTTGATCTCAATAGGGTAAAAGCAATCATAAATATGCCCCCACTTACCAATATTAGTTAGTTGATAACTCTTTAAGGAAAATTGCAATCAATCCAAAGGTTTATTTCCCAATTAGTAGACAAGATTCACCCATTTCAAAAAAAATTATGCAAATGAGTTCCCTTCATATGGACCAAACGTTATCAAGAAGCATTTCAACAAATAAAAGATTACTTATTGACCCCTATAGTTCTCATGCCTCCTATTGATGAAAGACACTTAATCTTATACATATCAACCACTAAATCAGAATTGGGGGAATTACTAGCACAAAATGACAATGATGGAAAAGAGAGAGCTATCTACTATATCAATTGTACTCTTGTAGGATATGAGCTTAACTATAGTCTCATTGAATGAGCGTGTCTTGTAGTTGTTTTCACCGCACAGAAGCTGAGACATTATATGTTGAACCACTGAATAAAATTGATAGCCAAGATTGATCCTCTGAAGTATCCATTGAGCAAATCAACTTTGATAGGTCGAATAGAAAACTAGGTTATGATTCTGAGTGAGTATGACATAGAATATATTGATTGTAAGGTAATAAAAGGACAAGTGATAGCTAATCAACTTGAAAATGCATCAATGATAATAGGTCATCCTCTAGTGTCTGAATTTCCTAATGAATCCATCTTTGCAATTGAAACTCCTACGAATTGGAAATTATACTTGGATGGGTCTTACACAAATCATGGTTCAGGGGTTGGAATTCTTTTTATCACACCTCAAGGGAATTCCATTCCTAAGCTGTATAGAATAGCATTCCCATGCATGAATAATATGGTTGAGTACGAAGCATTGTTGATAGGACTACACATGGCAATCAAATGGGAAATCAAGCATCTTCAAGTCTATGGTGATTCTCAGTTGGTTATCCATCAAGTGAATGATGACTATGATACAAAGGAGGAGAAGCTTACCCATTACAATTGAATGGTGGATAGTTTTAAGTTATACTTCAATGATATTTATTTTAAGGAAATTCTAAGGATTCAGAACAAATAAGCTAATGCAATGGAAACCATTGGATCTCTCTTGGATATTCCTAACAATGCCTCATAGTATGAGTTCTTGGTGGAACAACTGTTGATCCTCGCGTTTGAGGTCCCTGAATCAGAACTCATGTGTGAACTTATTGGTCTTGAATCTCCTTGGTACAAAGACTTCTATAACTACCTGCATGACCAGATTATCCCTTCTGACTTATCTACAAACCAAGACAAAACCTTTATTCATCAAGCCTCCAAATATGTCATCATTGGTGATACCCTTTACTGCCATAGCCTAAATAACACCCTTCTTAGATGTCTCAACTTATTTGAAGCACAAACAACATTACAAGAGGTACATAATGGTATATGCGAAGCTCACTCTACTATTCCTACTCTATCTAAGAAGCTTATGCGAATGGGATACTATTGGACTATAATGGAGTGCAATGCCTACTACTTTGTGAAGAAGTGTTGCCAATGTCAAATACAAAAAGATCTTGTACATGTGTCTGCTCAAGAGCTGCACCCACTTACATCACCTTGGACCTTTTCTTAATGGGGACTCAACCTCATGGGAAAGATGCACCCTACTTCTCCTAATGGTCACAAGTTTATCCTTGTTGCAACTAAATACTTTACCAAATGAATTGAAGTCATTACAATGACCTACATTACTAGAAAGAAAATATCTAAATTCATTATTAACTACATCATGCTAGTATAGTGTTCCCTAGTCCATCATTATGGATAATGGTCGTCCCTTCAAGAATCAAGATGTCTGTGAGTTATGTGAAAAGTTTCATATCCAACATAATTTTTCCACTCCCTAAATTACCCTCAAGGTAACAGTCAAGATGAGGCATCTAATAAGACCATACTTAAAATCTTAAAGAAGATTGTTGATGATGTTGGCCATGATTGGCATGTCCAACTCAATCCTACATTATAAGCCTATCACACTAGCATCCATACACCCATAGGAGTCACTCTGTATTCCCTTATCTTTGGGTCCAAAGCCATTCTTCCCATTAAGGTTGAGTTATCATTCCTGAGGGTATCCATGCCGTAGTTTATTGATGAAGAAGAGTACCGTATAGCCTGTTTTCATGAACTTGAGTTATTGGATGAGGAAAGAAAAAATGCCTTAACCCATTTACAAGCATATCAGAACCGTCTTTGACATAGATATAATAAGAAAGTTTGATCTAGATATTTTGATATTGGTGACTTGGTTCTGAAAGAGAATCCTAAGAATCAAATAGATCGAGAAAAGACCCGAAAGTTTGAACCAAATTGGCTGGGTTCCTATATCATTATAGTAGCATATGGGTCTAGTGCTTATCAGTTGTTTACCCTTGAAGGTGAGCCATTACCTAAACCTTATTAATATAATGCACCTTCATAGATATTACACATAGCTTCCAAAGAATATCTTTTAAAAAGTCAAAAATATAAAAATAATAATAATAAATAAATAATCATCTTGATGAAAACCTGGAAAACAGGCATTTTGGTGACAAAAAATTAAAAAAATAGGAAAAATAAAAAAAATAGTAAAGAGAAATAATTTTTCCAGTAGTGAAAACCACTTCAGTGGCACTTTGGATAAGTACCATGGTGAAAACCTAACAAACAGGCACCATGTATAGTTAGTCTTTGCTCGATCATCTACCATCATTCTATTTTTTTTTCACCTTCACCTAACCATCCTTTGCTTATCATAATAAAGTTTTTCCATCCCTCTCATGGTTTGAGAACCATTGACATTTAGCATCCTTCAATTTTCATGACCATCCTTGGCATCCATTAATTCCCTCACGCATAATAACTTGGTCATATACTTGATTGGGGGCAATTCCTCAACCTACATCTTTATGGGATCCTACACATGGTATTAGCTTTTTAAAACATCAAAATCCAAAAAGAAACATTAAATATCAAAATCCAAAAAAAATCATAAAACATCAAAATCCAAAAAAATTGCAAAACATCAAAACTCCAAAAACATAGTAAGAGTCAGTCTGTGTCAGTCCAAGTCCAGTCGAACTATGTTGTCTCTATACATTGCTACATAGGCAAGGCCATGTTTTGATGAGCCCCTAAGGCACTAGGTCAGTCCCTTAGAGTTTTGTTGAGTCAAATCAATCATGATTCACATCTTAATAATGAGTCATTTTTGGTCAAAGTTGATCCAAATACAATGTCTTTGCATGTATAACGTAGGCAAGGCCATCTTATGATGAGCGCCCAAGGTGCTAGGTCAGTCCTTTAGGGTTTTTCAGGTCTATCTTGGTCTATTTTCTTTGGTCCTATAATAAGTTGTCCCTTGCTAAGGTCAACACTTCAGACACAAGAAAATAGATATCCAAACCAAATCACTAATCAATAGATCAATTATCCATCTAGTCTTCAAATCCAAATAGATCAATTTCCTAATCATCAATCCTTCTCAAGTCATGGTCTTATCATTTTTTCCTATTTAGGATGTGTCCTTGAATTGGGACATTGGTAATTTTTCAACCTTGTCATTTGTCTTGTACAAGATATATCTTTCTTGAAACCAGGCATGGCCAATCAATGTTGTCAATTGGTCAATTCTATTAGTCAGCCAATTTGGTTAGCTAATCAATTAATCTTGTCAATTGGTCAATCCTATCAGTCAATCAATTTGGTAAAATAATCAATCTTGGTCACTCAATCTATCTGGTCAAATAATCAATCAATCAGTCAACCTTATCAATCAATCAACCTTGTCACCTAATCAATTTGGTCAATCTATCAATCAAAATTTTCAATGAACCTCATCAATTCTATCAAGAAATAAACTTCTAGCAAATGATCTAAATGCCTGTTGAATTTGTTAGTCTATTTGGTCTTATCTTTTTTATTTGTCTTTGGTCATGTTACTAGCCACCTCGAGGATGTACCAAGAAGGAATTAGAGGAGCGATGATGGATCATGACCTCTTATCTTTTGATTGTTGCTTGTTATTTGTCTTGACAAAAAAACTAGGACTATCAGGTCCTTAGTATGAGTCGTGGCATTCCTTGTCTGTTGAGTGTCTTCTTTTTGCAAAGGGATAACATTGCACACCTTGGTCTATGTCATACCATGGTGTTTATTATCCATTCGCTATAATTTTTTCGCCCAATGATGATAACATGCAAGATGAAATCTATCAAGAAAGAATATCAATCCCATTCCATTTGACCAACTTCACAGTAATTTTTGTCTTCTTTGTGCTAACACCCACCTTTTTCATGCTCTCACCTTTTCTTTCCACAATCATCCTAATGGCATCCTGTGACACACAAAAATATCCTACATACATAATCATGTTAGAAGCATCATAGGCATCATCATAGGAATGTTAGATTATCCATATTGTATCATAGATAGCATCATCATACATACATGCATACATACATCCATATAAATTTCATAATTGAATAATATCATCTTGCATTCATAAAGCATCAACATACATCTCATTGCATACATTTTATTGCATACATATCATATTTTCATATCAAAAAGGAAACCATAAATAATAATTACATTTCATATACATCCACTATCCATCACATTATATCACATTTGCATACATTATACAAATCCATATTGCATTAGTTCATAATCATGAAGCATCCATAACATCATAGGTGTCATACATCTTGCATATAGAGTACATAAACATAAAGGTAAGGTCATATACATCCATCATAAATTAAGTGCATCCATCCATATATCATAAGATAGAGAATCACATATAAGCACAAATCATAAATCATACATCCATAATGCATCATAACATATAGCATCATCTCATAAATCATATAAATGCATATTATCAAAATATCATTATTCGCCATATACAAAAATGAATAATAAATAACACATCACATAATCATTTCCAAAATCATGCATCTTACATATATATACCAAAAATAATAAGTTTCATAGTATAATATTAGAATGATCTCAAAAATGGAGCTCGCAGGCACAGTCAAAATATACATATTAGTGTCTAAATGCATATAAATCAGAGAAAGCTAGTTAGTGCTCTCCCTGTTGCCTAATGGGGAGGGACCTATGGATGGTTGCCTATCATGTCGCTACTATGACCCTGAAGCCTCATGTCCTAGTGATCGTTGGTATAGTGAAAGTCGTGGCTATGAAACCCTATCACCGCTCTGGGTCTATCTCGAGTGAGACCTGTTCTGCGATCTGCTCTCCACCTATGAAAAGCTAGGCTCTCTATGCTCAAGAGACACCTCCCTCTCATAAAGATCTTTATAATACTACTCTGCTTTGATCACCCTTCATAACTCCCAAACAATATATCAGCCATCAAGCCACCACATCTACTCATACAATCAATAGAGGTCAGCTCTACATGTTGGGATTTGATGACGAACATATCTCTCTCTACCCACAACTGTTGGAGCTTGGCCTGTGCAGCCTATAGGTGCGCTTGTAACTTCACAATCTGGGCATCCACCAGCTAGTCCTCCCTCTCCACCTCCATCACTTGAATGATGGGTGTCTCCTCCAACCCCTCCTCCATCACTATCCTCTCTCTCTCCTCCTCCTCATCTTTGCCGACCTCCCCTACATCGACATCTATGCTGATGTCCATTTATGGTTGCTAACCCTCTGCCTATCTCTCCTCTTGTTGAGGAGGTACATTTGATTGTCCAACTACCACCTCTTCTCTGACCTCTCCCTCTTGACGAGGGGCCTATGCTACCTATCTCCCTCCATCTCCCCTTGGTGGATGAGGTGGATGCTCGTCTCTACCTCTCCCATCGTGGCCTCTCATATCCTCTCTGCCTCGCCTACCTCATCCATCTCCTCCATCATCTCCCCTATCCTCCCCTCCATCTCCCTAGCCTTCATCATCTCCCTAGCCTTGTCCTTGGCACCATAGCCCTCTCCTAAGTCCCCTCCTATGCCTCTCAACTAGTGTAGGATGATCCAGATTTGTCAGTGGTATGGGCTTGTGCTAGGCCAACCATGCATCGTAATTAGGTGTGGTCCCTACATTTGCGACCTTTGGCCCTAATACCCACTACAATGGGTTTAATCCATCTATATCTTGCTCCACTATGGTCATAGGAATCATAGCCCCCAATGGTTGGATCTATCGGTTGGACTGAGCAAACTCTGTAGTGTCG
Source organism: Sequoia sempervirens (assembly GCA_007258455.2). Classification (NCBI taxonomy): domain Eukaryota; kingdom Viridiplantae; phylum Streptophyta; class Pinopsida; order Cupressales; family Cupressaceae; genus Sequoia; species Sequoia sempervirens. The sequence goes on along the minus strand of VDFB02252616.1, from coordinate 267,094 downwards.
ATTGGTAGTCTTTGTTGCTCACTGAATTGTCCACAAACCTGCTTTGGCAAGTGTCTCTCTATAATGTGTTGTGATTGGACTGTGCATCCAATTAGATACCGAGTCTAGCAACAATAATACAAGTGGTCATCGTCATCTGTAAATAGGGTCCCATCCTTGTATGGCCTCCAAGTGAATGAATGCAATATGTAAATGGTGTGTCTCTAGTAACCAACATCACCAACATGGGTCTATGTAACTATACCTTTGTAAATGAAAACATATGGTAAACCATCTCTGAGTTGTCTTTGCACTAGAAAATAGAACACTGTGATGTGCTCCTAGGCCCACACCATTAAAAGAGTCATGCTGCAGCTGATACTTTGTGCACCCCGATATGCTACATCATGGAGCTGAAAGTAAAACATTGCTAACATGCATGGTCCCCAAACATAAACCACTCCTCGAGTTAGCATACCAACAAGAATCTCTCCCCACCTAACTAGAAACCCATGTCCTTGCCGATTGGGGCACACAATTCCACCAATCATGTTGCATAGGACAATGATGAAGAGCTTGCATCTCTCTGTGAGTACATCCCAATGGACCTCGTACTCCTCCACACCTAGCTCCAAAAAATCCACATGGTCAAAAGTCACCACAATGGCACTATATCTTCAATCCAGGTCATAAGACACATGCTCTCCATGAATGAGAAGTCTATGAATGCGCTACACATCCTCCAAAGTCACTGTAGCCTCTCTCGTCGACAAATGGAAATAGCTAGTCTCTGAGTGCCATTGCTTGGCCAATGTAGTCAATAGGCCTCTATTAGCCTGAACCACAAGCATGAAAGTGATATAGTATAACCCTAGAGATAGTAGTTGATCCCTCTGGTCATCATCAAGTTGGTGATGTAGTCTAAAGCTCAACATTCGGCTCTCTCATGTGTAAATAGGGTCTAGTGGAATCTGTGGTCGCAAATGAACACATTATGCCAATCATAAATCCTAATTCAACCTATTTGACCTTTGTCATACAAAATATTTTACCTAAATTGGGGAAAAAATTTAACTAGGAAAATGTGTCCCACTGTCTAGCATATGTGTTTCATTAATCAAATGTGTTGCTTCATATGCAAATACGGTTCAATTTTATAAATGCATCATTCAATCCTGTAATTGCGTCTCAAAATCACAAATGTGGCTCAAAATTGCACATGTTGCTATAACCTACACTTGTGTCACGAAAAACCACAAGTGGCTTAATCCTTGTCACTTGCATTGCACCAAGAAAATGCGGTGAACCACAATCACTTGTGGTGCTCATGATAACAAATGCGATGAATGAGGTTCGTTGCATCTATTTTCCCCCTTTTGGAACCCCAAATCTACCAAAAATTAAAAAAATCACAAGGAAAGGATAGTGCACTTACCACGTCTATTGAGCCCTCTAAGTGTCTGTAGGTCCTGACTAGGACCCGCGATGCACAGTGTGTGGAACTGGAGATATTTTGACAGGAGCTCTATAGCAAGTTTTCTCTCTCACACTATTCACTCAAGGTTAAAATGCACAAATGACTATTTTTAGCAACCTAATCATATTTATACCTTTCGAAAATGGGATTTTACCACCCCTTTTTCACTAGCTATGCTAAATATTGAATCCAAACCCTAATATGAGCTTCTTGGAGGCCTAAAATTGAAACCTTTTGCTATCAATGCATAAAATTTGCTTGTAGGAAAACTTTTTCACATTTTTCAAAAAAATTCAAAATTTGCAAAACAAAATTTTCGAGGGGGCATGGGTCTATCCTGCCTTTGCCGGGGCACGCTGGGGCATGATTTGAAAAATATTTTCTTAATTATTCTTTTACACAATGCTCAAATCACATTATGTCAAAGAGGGGAAAAATGTAGACACTGAAAAATGTCTTGGTCTGCGAACAATATTTTTCCACATCATTCTCTCTTCTCCCCCGTTTAATTAAATAATTTTAATTATTTAATTAATTCATCTTCCCTTTTTTTTTTGATTAATTAAATAAATTAATATTTATTTAATTACGTCACTGACATTTCTCTCGATAATTAAATAAATCATCATTTATTTAATTATCCACTCTTCGCCTTTTGTCTATAGTTAAATAATTATTCTAATTATTTAGCTATTCACTTAGCCTTTTCTATCTATTATTAAATAATTGATCCAAATTAATTATTTAATGTTTCTTTCCTATTTCCTCTATTTTAATTAAATGGTTGCATAATAATCATTTAATTAAATGCTCATTTTCCCTTTTCTTCCAAAATAAATATTCTAAATGATTATTTAATTCCTCACATGCTTCTCCATGAATTAAAAATTATTATTTGATTCCTCCACTACTTTCCCTCCACTTTCTCATTTGAATCTTGATTGTTAATTGCTTTCAGTCTTAAAAAAATCTTGAATGTTTATCCTTAGGATCTAGGCCACTACTCTATGGTGCATGAAACCTCAACCATTGATCTTGGCATCTTCTAGACTTTCAATCTTGTCCGTCCATTCGAGAAGTTTTTCTATAGAAGAAGGTTGTCTCTTTCATTTTGGCTTTACAACCACATTTTCTCCAAAGTTCTTGCCATCTTGTCACTTGCAGGTATTCAAACACTTCGAAAGTTGAGGGAAAACTTGCAATTTTAGAAAGAATGGAGGAGAAGGAAGGAAGATAATCAACTTTGATAGGGGAGTTTGCTATATGTTTTCATATTTGTTTGATTTATTCTATCATTTGTGCTTTCTTGTTTTGGATTTGGAATTTGGCTTAGATTTTAGGTAGAGTGGTTGCTACTTGATCTCAACCTCTTTTATTTCATGAATTTTCTCCCTCCTTACAGTCACATTAGACATGAAGTATTTGAGAGAAAGAAAATGAAAGATATAGGATCACATCATACCAAATGGAATTGTGGGAGCACTAGAAAAAATTATAGGTGCAGTCATCTATTGTTGTAGTGTATGATCTAAAGACTAATTTGATTCAAAAGATACACTTCAAATTTGAGAATCATAATTAGGGACTATTTTTGGAGTGTATCTATAATTGAAATCTATCACACTCACTACCATCATAATCAAATAGTTAAACATATTCCTAACCTTTCATAAACTTATTATTTACTTATCATGTTATTTTCTAATCTTAATTATACATTTTTATAGAGAATGACTTTAGGGTATGTTTTCTTCTTCATATATTTGTGAAAATGACTTGCTAAAATGCTGTAGATTTCTCCAGGGTTGTGCTCACATTTTTCTAATTTGATATCTCTATCTTTTAAATTTTATATCAAATCTAAACATTATTATTTTTATTACTTTATCTCTTTAATATTTTTTGTTTTATTGTAAAATCAGCCATTTTATAACATTCCACTTGTAAAGAGCCTTAGGTTAAATAAAAAAATGACCATGGACAAAGGTGAGATGCCCGTTATTAAAAATTCAAAAAAAATAGTATATCTTAATGAAGAAGAATCATTTGATCATAATATCATATTGCAACCATGGATAAAAGGGGTATTATAAATAATACTCAACTTATTAAAGACAATTTTTTAAATCTTGAAAATAATACTAATCCTTCTATTTTAGTTGGGGCCATTCATGATATGCTAATGGGGAAATAATATGGAATGAAGGTGCTTCAAGGTATTATTCAAAAGTAAATCTTATCAAGCTCTCTTGATGAAACCTACATCCAATATCAAGCTTCCTCTTCTATATTTCTAAAATGAGGGGAAAAGGGGTGCTTATGAGAATGAAAAAGCTATGATGCACCTATTTTCCTTATTTCATTCAAAATATGTGTTATAAAATGAAAATGAGAAATAGTAACCAAATCTAACCCAACTAATAGTCAAAAGGAAGATTTGGAAAGGGTAAAATATTGTGTACCTTTCACCAAAGATGATTTTTCAGACCTCACTGAGGACTCATTCGCCCTATGGCAAATGGGTCCTGGCTAGGGATTTGGAAAATCAATTTTTGGGTTATGTTTTGCTTAGTCTACACTCTCAAATTCTAGTTTTTCACTATCAGAAAGCCAAAAATAAATCCTATAGATCAGTTTCTGTGATTTGAAAATTTTTCTTGCAACTTTGACAACTTTGCAACCTTCTTCAATTTTGCTCTTCAAATGATCTTCAACCTAAAATCTACAAACACACATCAAAGAGAGAAAAGTGTTGTTTTGTTAGGGAATGGGGGTTTTCCTTGGTCAAACCCCATTTTGGTAATTAAACCTTGAAATGAATAAAATCATGAAAGGAATGATGAATGAAAAACAATATGTAACAACTCACCAAACCTTAATTGAAACTTTGGAGTACAAATCTGCAAACTTGCATGAAGTGGCCTCAATGAATGTAGATCTTGATCATAAAACTTGATTAGAGATAATGCATTTGCATATGCTTGATTGATCTTGAACACTACATCAACATATGGGCTCAAACAACATGCATGATGCAAGGAATCTTTGACATGACAATGAAATCTTGATTGCTACAAGAATCTTCTTCAAATCTTCCCTTGAATGCCTTAGAAATGCTCTTGAATTGCTCTTGATCACACTTGCTCATAATTTTTTTAGAATTCTTGAAGACTTGAAATTGCTAGGGGGAAACTAAGTGAGACAACCTTGTATTTATATGTATCTTAAGATTAATTCTCAAAATTCAAATATCACAAGCCAAAATTGAATTGTAGATTTGAAATCATTAAAATACCACCATAAAAATATTTCAAAGGGGGGTCCTAGGTCTAAGTGACGACCCATTCCCCATAGGATGAATGGGTCCTAGGACACTTACCTAGGACACACATCAGGCAATGTTAAACATTATGTAAAAATAGGGTCCTAGAACTAAGTGAGGACCCATTCGACCTATGGAAAATGAGCTCTAGGTCACTTATCTAGGTCACACATCTTCCAAAGTCAAGTGTTGTGAAATGATATTTATGAATGTCAGGTTTTATCCCTTGAAATTTGCATTTAATTAGGATTAGATTTGAATTAAAGGGGACAATTAAGTCAAATTAACCTCAATCAATTAATAGAGCCCTAGATTAGTGTGAAAGTGTGAAGGTACACCTTACAACATAAAAAACAAGGCACAACTAAGTCCATTGAATTTAGAGGGGCCCTAAACTTAATGAAAATATGAAACACATATTACAACACTAAATCAGGGTATAATTAAGCTCATTTTATTATTAATTATTTCCAAATTAAGTGTGAAAAAAGGATACTTTTTCCTACACTACATTTTTCCCCCGCTTTAGTGAAAGGATGACCCCATGTCAAACTCACACTAAAGTAGACATTCAAGACACTTATGTATGCAAAAATGACAAAGATACACAATCATACAACATCAAAGACCAAGAAGATCAATCCTAGATAGTCCAACGTGATGTGGAACACATCTAAGCTACTGGTTTTGTTTTGTCACACTCACTCTAGGGTAGTGGAACCTCAGGCTATCCACTAGGTGAGTATCCCAAAAGGGTGGCAAATGAGAGAATCATATGAGGCCTTGAATTTATAGTTTGAGCTTCATAGGGCTTAACAAGTTATGTTATGCTAAGCACCTATGAACAAGGAAAGGTTCCATTGGAAAGCAAGGTGTGTTATGCTTGGTGGCCTTGAATTTAGGGTTTTGAGCTTCATAAGGTTAACAAGCTACGTTATGCTAACACTTATGAACAATAATGCTAGTAAAAGGTTTTTTTTCAAAGGGATTTTTCTTAGTTCATGTAAGGTATTCTTCTTAGGGAACATCGTGCCTAATGTCTCCAAGAGAGGACAAGTCAAGAGTAAAAGATTCACAACTTAGGGAATGCAGTGTGTTGCATCACCACTAAGAGGAAAGTTGTACGCTAAGAAATATCACACTCTTGGAGGACATAAAACCTAATGCCACCACCAAGAAAAGGACACATCACAAGAAAAAATAAAATTGTGCCATGAAACATGAAAAATGTTGAAAGATATTATTGATGTATGCCCCCACTTTAAAGTAGTTGCTGACACCATTGTTGTAAGGAATTGCTTTAAAGTAGCCAATGTTCAATCCTAAGATGTGAGAGCTTCCTCGAAAATCCCTATGCCTAGTCATATGTTTTCGAAATAAAGCTACATCATGAAAAAGGAAGGAGAGGTTTCCCCCAAAACACATAAGGGATCTATGGATTCAGGGTCAGTATATCTTTGCTACAATGTTGTTATAGAGCTTGAAAATGTCATCATTCCCCAAATACTCATAGAACTAAAAGAATGACAAAAAGAGAGTGAAAATAAAGAAAAGGACTTTTGGGTCAACATGGAAGAGACCTAAATGTCTCGACACCTTGTGTCATCCCCAAAAGGAAAACACAAGACAAATGAAAAGATAAATGTTTAGGAAATAGAGAAGAATGTAGATGCATATAGAGGAATGCACATGAAGAGAGAGAGACATCAAATGAAATAGAACGGGGGATCACATTACACACATGCAATCACATAAAGAAACATGAAAAAGAAAAAAAAGTAAAATACGAGTAAGGCACATGCGAGTCAACTATAGCAGGTCATTTGCATCTCAATCTTGATCAGTATATGTGGAAGGTGGAAAAATAGCCAAAGGGACAACATTGAGTGCCAAAGCTAGGACAAGGCTATCTAACCCCTTGCCCCCGCTAAGTGGAAGATAAGGATGAGCCAAGATGGGTGATGAGAATAAGATCCTTGCGAGAAAGAAATGATTTTGCAATGAATTTAAAACATGTAATAGTGAGGATGCTATGACCCTACAACTATTACATGACAAGGAGTGAAATACATGCTTTTAGTCAAGTCTGATAGGCACAATATGGTTCATTTTTGTTAGTTTGTCTTTTGGTCAAGTTTGCATGTTTAGGTGGTAATTCAATTAGTTTCCAACATAAAAGAGCATAGAATATTGTCTCAATTTTGGATAGTTGTAAGAGGTTATAAAGAGATGTAGGAGGTTCATACAACTGTTGTAACTAAATCTTTTGATGATCATGCACTCTTGGTTTCTTCTTCTTTGGTATGATAACTATGTTTTCATCAACTTCATCTTGTAATTGCAAGTCCTTTCCTTTTTCAAAAAAGGATGTGTTAAGAGTAGTAAAGTGTTCAGAAGGTGTGGCTTCTTTTCGTTTATTCATAGGTAATGTATTGGAAGTGGGTTGAGGAGGAGACAATTTTTTGTTGATGAGGTAACCCAAGTGACGAGTACTCATGATGACACTTTAATTAATCCTTTTTATGTTTTCAAAGACTTTATTATATATTAATTAACTATGTTGGCAGTAGACTATATGCTTGAATGTTTGCTTGTTTTTTCCTTATATTTAACTAATTGGAAGATATATTAGAAATGATATTTTGCATTAAATGTGTGCTTTTTAATGATAATTAATGATGAAATGATTATGCAATTTGAAATATTTTTCCATCATAATAGCATCCTATCTTTGAGAATTTTGTTCACTTGATTAAATATTGACTTCATGAGGTGGATGTGTTAAACTCCTTGTTTAACAAACTTGAAATCTGTCTTGCTCCTAATCGCTCCAACTGGATCCTAATGAGTGCTTTTGAATTGACTTCTTCAATCAGTTTGAGAACTTCCTGTTCAACTATTATCATGTGGCAGATTTCTTTATGACACTTTCAATTATATTTAGTTTAGTTTTTCTGCTTTGCATCTTGGTGGGTTGTGCCAGTTTTTGTATTCAAATAAGTGGATATTCTTATAAATATCCATCCTTAGTTTTAGTTTGGGAGTTAGTTAATCTTTCGCTTTAATGTTGTAATGTTGGTAATTTTCACTTTTGTTCTACTCACCTATTTTGGCCAATTGGAATGCAAATAAGGATTTGATTTGAATCTCGGTGTTTAGGTTCCACCAGAGGAAGAGCAGGGCCTGCTCAACTGAAGGAGGTGACCTTGTGTTATGTCCTTTGATTCAATTGATTTCTATTTAATTCATGTCAATTGGAAAGTTAGGAATGTTGATCTCTATTTAATTATTGTTGGTGAATGCGATTACTTATATTCTTAGATTAAGTTCATTGTGTTCTCAAAATGGTTTATTATGCTTTACTGTAGATTAATATTCACTCATTTACTGTACATTTAATTATTGTTCATAGGAATTAGACTCATTGGTTACTTTCAAATGCATGTAGTTTTAATGGAAGAGATAAATGATGACTTATGGGAAGACAAAACTGAAGCTTGTTTGGAATTCGTTCATGGAATTTAGTGTTACTGTTTTCTAGGTTAATATTTATTTTCTACAAATGTAAATAGATTCCTTTTTGCAAATGTAAATAGATTTCCTTTTTCAAGTACATCTCAATTATGAATTTTAGATTAAGAGTAAATTTAGTTTTTAGCTTAATCCTTCCATGAATCAATTGCAATTAAGTCAAGTGAAATATGAACTAAGTTATTAGAGTCTGAACAATCATTAGTTAAGAGATAAGTTAGGATTAAATCTTTAGAATTAGTTAGAAACTAATTGTTAAGATCCACTTTTGAGAGCTCCTAAAAGCTCCTAAAAGCTCCTGGAGGAGCTAAATCACAACCAAAAGTCGCTGCTTATAGTGCAAAACCCCCTAATTTGTGGAAACATCCTTATCGCATACAACTTTAAGACACACCTAGTTTGATAATTGCAATATTAAATGATGCAAGAAGTGACATCAAAGACCTTTCCCATCATGTTTGGTGTTGTTGCTAGGGAATTAAAAGATCTAGCTATTTAAATTTGAAGCCTTAGTGTTGATAAGGAAGACAATTTAGATTGTGGATGAGACGAGCTAGAGACCCTCTAAGAAGATTTCTTCCATGAAATATTAATTTTGATCAAGAATGAGAAGTTCAACAATATCAGATTGAAAATTAATAAGTGAATTAGGAACAACATCAAGAAGAAATGGGTGACCAACTAGGAAATGATCCTCCACCAAATAATAGGACCTTTTCCTATCCTATTAATCTGAATATATGAAATGATGAGCCTCCAATGAAAAACATTTCACCTTCTGTATTACCCACCTTTAGAGGAAAAACTTCTGAGGATCCTGACCAATTTCTCTTTGAGTTTAAGGTTTTATGTCAGACCTATGACTATACAACTGATAACTAGAAGTTAAAACTATTTCCTTCTACATCAAAAGAGTCAGCTTTACGCTAGTTCATGGGTTTAGGTGTAGGAACAATCTCAACTTGGCAGGAAATGGAAACTAAGTTTTTGGATAAATATCAAGATTACTGTCAAGTAAGAGATAGGAAATATGAATTGTTTAGAATGAGACAATTGGAAGATGAAAGCCTAGAAGATTATGTTGATAGATTTCAGTTTGTGCATAACAGGCGTGGTAATGGTTTGGATAATGAGATTAGTAAGACAATTTTCTGAAAGGAATTGATGATGAGTCTAGAGAATCTTTGAATCTTAAGGGGAAAGGAGACATTAATAAGCTTTCTTTAGAAGAAATTATTGAGATATGTAGAAACTACTCTAGGACTAGAGTAGGGACTAGAAATTTCTAAAGAAATAAAGTTTTCACTCTTGATGTGTCTCAAGTAATAGAATAAATTGCAAATTTGAAAATTGATTTACTCCTTCATCTCGACATGCAAGGAGATAAGAAGACTACTGAGCCTTTATCCATTTATTGTTCCAAATGTAGAGGTAAACATCTTTTGAGAGAGTTTCCATTAAATCAAATTGATCTTTGTGAAATCTGTGAGAAACATCATGCAACAAGTTCTTGTAGCCTTTTACTTGGAATTAAGAATCATTTGAAGAAACAACCTGAAGTAGAAGAACTTAACTATGTTGGAAAAAGACTCCAGAATATAGGATATAATGCTAATCAAGGGAAATATGGTTCTAGAACTAATTGGAATTTGTAAGCACAAATTTGTAAAATTCTTAAACCTTAACAAACATTAGCATGAGTTAGTTTAAACCAAGCAAATAAAATGCTCCTATGAGATACACAATCATGCTAGATATGCAAACAAAACCATGAAATACCAAAGAAAATTAATTAAATCATATAAAAGAAAGATCATACCTTATCCCATAGTGGGAATGGTGCTCCTTTGATGTGAAAATGATGCCCTTTCCTACCCCCCTTGATAAATGTCTTGATGATGAACACAATGTAATTGAGATGCAAAGATGGAGATGAAAAGTGCCTATAGTGCAAATACTAAGATTGTGGATGGATTGTGGAGTAGAAGTGGCTTCTATTTATAGATTGAAGGGTTGAAGAATGGAGAGATGGGAGGAATGTGGGCCTAAAGAAGAGCCAATGATATTGTGACAATTGCTAGTGGAGGAAGGTGGAGCACATTTTGGAGAATGTGCATGGTTAATGCATGTAGTTGAGGATTTGAGAGGTGTAAGAGAGATTAATGCACTTGTAAGAGGAATTAAATGAATATGGTTGAGATGTTTTAGAGGGAAATGGTTTGGGAAAGAAAGTTAAATAAGTGGATTAATTGAAGGAATATTCCTTTAGAATATGCCTTGGTGAGGGAAAATAATGTATTTAGTTAATTAAAGAAATTGATTTTTATGTGAAACTAGGGTAGTTGACCATGGGTTTGCTTTGACCAAGGTTGAGCCAAAAGCTAGAGAAATGAGGGATTAGTATTAGGAGTTAATTAAATTAGGATTAATTCACTTGGATGAAATTAGCTGATTTATGACATTTAATTTAAATGTTTGGGTTTATTTAAATCAAATGAGAGGATGTTAGAACATTAGGATTTTAATTAAATATATTGATTTATTTAATTAAAAGAGGTGACATTAGTTAGCAGAAAGTGAATTAATCAAATAAACTTGTTACTTGATTAATAGCAAAAGTAATGTTAATTTGAGCATCTACATTTTGCTCCTCTTTGAAGCAACGTACTCGCTACATTGGTTCAAAGAATGATGTTGCCAAGATCAAAATTCAATTTTTTTTAAATTTTTTCGGATGCCCTATTGTTGCCTCAGCGGAAAGTATGCTGGTACATTGCCCCCTTGAGAGATACAGAAAAAAGTTTGATTTTAGGGTTGATCTCATGACAAAGAGATTCAAGATGGATGTATGGATGGTTAGACTAACAAATCTATATGATAATGATGATGCAAATGAGATGAATTAAGATGTTGAGAATAACAAATCTATATTATCCTAAATGTCTTAAATGACGATGCAATACATGTGAGATGGATGATGTTCCCTATTGTGATGATATGTATGATTATGTAAGATGAGTAAGCTGATGTTTTATGAATGGAAGATGGATGTATTGATGTCATGATACCATGTTAGCGTGAAAGAGGATAGAAGAATGAGAGGGATCAACCCTTGATTATGAGAAGATGCAAAAGTCCAACAAGTCTATGAGTTGTCGAGACTTTAGTAGATATGATGATTAATGATGATTATGTATTGCTTATCCAGGGATTGGGGATGTAAAGAGCATAACTTTCCTTATTTTTGATAACACACATAGATACGATGCATCAAACTATAGAAAACTAGGATGGCGTTGTACCTAGTGGGATGGACTTTGACTTGACAATTAGATATAAGTATCCTTGTTCACACTTGGCATACAAAACCTTATTAGGATGTACTACAGATATTTGAAACATCTCGGACCAAAACATAGAAAAGTAAAACCATCCTATGTAATAGTCAACAAGACATCTAAAACACCCTCCCTACAAACCAAACAAAGTAAGCATGACCAAGGTTATATTGCAAGAATATCCAACAAGTACAATAGACAAAAGATAATGATCAATGCCCCATTATTTTCTCTCTAAATCATTTTGATTATAAATTATCGAGAGATCATGGGAATAGGTGCAATAAGATAAATCACAAGAAAAGATCAAGTACACAAACAAGCCAATGTTCTTCATACCTCTAGCCAAGACTAAACTATGATAAGGTCTGATGTTGATGTCCATTGTAGGAAGGATGCATCCTAGGACATGATGTTATCAGTTGATGGTAAGACTGATGAGATGATAGGACATTGATACCAAGAGTTAACCAACTTGTTTACCTAATGACCTAGACTTGAGACCTTGACGCTTGAGTTTTCACTTTTAATTTCCCATACTTGTTTCCAATTTTTTTTCTAAAGGTTGAAGGTGACGATTGATTTATTATGAGTGGATGTTTATTGCGAGTGATTATTGAAGTTGGATGGATGATTTTGGATTTTTTGAATGTTTTTGGTATTTTGAAATGTTTTGAGGATATTTTTGGTATTTTTCAAGATGTTTTACAAATGTTTTGATTTTCAACTTTTCCAATTTTTTTGGTGTTTTCTGAGATTTTGACCAAGAACCTAACCTAAAGACCTATCTAAGGGGCCTCGGGGGTTGATAAAATATTAGCCTTGCCTACGTTATACACGTAGATACCACGTAGTTTGACTGGCACAAACTCATTTATTGATGAGAAATGAACAAATGGATTGCCAGTTTATTATGTCAGACTCCTAAAGGACTGACCTAATGTGTCTTGGGGGAACATCAATGATGGCCTTTCTTACGTTCAAGCTTAGAGGCTTGTAGTTCGACAAGACAACTCTAATTTTTTTTTAAAAAAAAATTCTGACTTTTTGACCTGTTTTTGGATTTTTGACATGTTTTGGATGTTTTTTTTTTTTGGTTTTATAATTTTTTTTTATTTTTGAATGTTTTAGATTTTTGATTTTTAAATGTTTTTGATTTTTTCTTTTCTAAATGTTTTTATTTTTTCTCGATTTTTTTTTTTTGATTTTTTGTTTTTTTTTATTTTTTTTTTTTTTTTTTTTTTGAATGTTTTTTAGCTTTTCTAATTTGTAGGAAGACTTCAAGAATAGACACGAATCCGATCCAATGTAAGTATAAGAACATGCCCCCAACATGGTGCGATAGACTACTCCGATATAGGCAAGACAAACTGACTTTAGGAATGTGCCAAGTAGTACTAGGAGGGATCATGATACAAACACATGATCAAGCTATGATGCAGATGCAAATGGGTGTCATAAGGATCAATGGAATGTGATGGATGAATGATACAAAACAAGCCATAGAGATCATGGTGGATGTAAAGTCCTTATTTACATGAGGATCTTGTTTGCCAAGTTTTCACCAAGGTACTTGTCCAAAGCGCTACCGAAGTGGTTTTCACTAGAGGATGATTTTTTTTTTTTACTGTTTTCAAATCCTTTTTTGATTTTTTTGGATTTTGATATTTTTTGATATTTTTAATTTTTTGGATTTATACCTTGCAAGTTAGGCATAATTTTTTTTTGAGATGGGAGCTATTGATAGGCTCCTCTAGAGGCCCACCTTCGGGTGTAGATAGCTGAAATTCTCTTGATTTATAACTTGTCGTGATGATGAAGGCTCCCAACTAGTTGGGTTCAAAATTTCCCTTGCTATCTAGATTTAGTACATTTTTATGATTCTCTTTCACACGAGTTCTCTGATTTGAAAGGTCTGACTCCTAATATTCTTATTATAACTCCTTTTGAGATGGTTCTAATAGACTTGTAGATAGTTTAGGGAATCCATGCATCGCTCATCCAGTTTTTTTAGTTCATTCAACCATGACACCTGATATTCTTCATCAATGATGAGATTCTGCAATGATATTCTTAAGGATGGGAGCTCGATCTCAATGGGAAGGATGGCTTCTAATCCGTAGACTAGGGAGAAAGGGGTTGCACTTGTAGGCATGCAGATACTCATTCTGTAGGCCCATGAGGTAGGATTCAACTATAGGTACCAATCACGACCAACTTCATTGACTGTTTTCTTTAAGATTTTCAAGATGGTTTCATTCGTAGCCTTAGCTTGGTTGTTACCTTGGGGATAATATGGGGTGGAGAAACGATGCTAGTTATTGAATTTTTGGCATAGCTCTCAAACATCTTGGTTTTGAAAGGTGTCTCGTTATCTGAGATAAGGGCTTGTTGGACACCGTAGCAGAAAATGAGGTAGTTTAGGATGAATTTAGAGATCTAATTCCCTGTAATGTAGGTCATTGGGATGGCCTCTACCCAATTCATGAAGTACTCAGTGGTAGTGATAATGAACTTGTGTCCATTGGATGAGGTGGGTGTGATTTTTCTGATGAGATCGAGCCCCCATTATGAAAAGGGCCAAGGTGTTATGATCGGTTGGAGCTCCTCAGCTGGTGCATGGATGAGGTCGCCATGCTATTGACATTGCAAACACCTTCAAACATAATCATGAACTTCCCTCTCCATTGTAGGCCAGTAGTACCCAGTCCTCAACAGTTTCTTGGCCAAGGTCATACCACTAGAATGTGAACCACAAATGCCATCGTGTACCTTAGTTAAAGCAGTCAAAGCTTCCTCAAGGTTAAGGCATCAAAAGAAGATTCCCTCGATACTCCTATGGTACAAGGTGTCACCTAAGATAACAAAATGGGATGACTTCTCAACAAATGTTCTCTTAAGGTTCGGGGTGATATCGATAGGGAGGACTCATATTTTTAGGTAAGTATATATTTCATGGTACCAAAGATCACTAGGACCAACGATTTCACACACGAACTCATAATTTGGAACCTCAAAAGATGGTATGAGAAGCTACTCTACCAGGAATTCATGTGTATGGATGTTGCGTGGGATATCTAGTAGTGATCCGATTGTTGCCATAACATCAACTACTCTATTATTTTCCCTTGGTATTTTCTCAAATGTGATGTCAATAAAGAATTCCTTTAGGCTCTCCACCAGTTTCTTATATGGGGTAAGCTTATAATCATTTGTTTGGTATTCATCATTGACCTGATTGATGATTATCTATGAGTCACCATAAACTTTAAGGTTCATGATCTGCCACTGTACTGCAATTCGAAGTCCTATGACAAGGGCCTCATACTCTGCAATGTTGTTTGTGCATGGGAAATACAACTTATATGACTTTTGTATTAAATATCCTTGTGGTGTGATGAAGAAGACTCTCGCTCTTGACCCATGTTGTGTGTAGAACCCATCAAAATATACTTTCCAATGATCTGTTACACTTAGATTGAAGATTGACTCATCGAGAATTTCTAATACCAATGGGTTTCCTAAATATATAGGTGCTTTTGCTAGTTGATCTACAATTATCTGTCCCTTGATGGATTTTCATTCTACATACTCAATTTCATATTTTGTTAAGATGATAACCCACTTAGCCATTCGTCCCTTGATTGCTTTAGAAAGTAGATACTTGGGAGGATCTACTTTGATGATGAGATTTATCTGATGAGCCAACATATAGTGCCTGAATTTTTGTGCAATAAACACTACTGCTAGGAAATCCTTCTCAATGAATGTGTAATTCAGCTTGTGTCCCACCATAGTTCTATTGATATAGTAAATGGCTCATTATTTCCCTATTTCATCATGTTGAGCTAAGAGAGCCCCAAGTGTTGTTGCTATTGCAGATATATATAGGATCAATGGCTTGTTCTAAATTGGTGGCATTAGGACTGGTGGTGTTAGCAAGTACTTCTTGATTTTATTGAATGCTTGATCACATTTCTCGTCCCACTTGTATGCTACCCCCTTGTGGATTAGATGAGAATATGGGATAGCCTTATATACTAATTATGCTATGAATTGACTAATGGATTGAAGCCTTCCCTGTAAGCCCCTTAACTGCTTCAGTGTCCATGGTGCTTACATTTCAAGAATTGCTTTGAATTTGGTAGGATCTATCTTGATTCCTCTCATTGATACAATATACCCTAGCAGTTTTCCTGATTCCACACCAAAGACACATTTCTTGGGATTGACTCTAACCTTGTACTCTTCTAGTCTGTCAAAAATAGAGGCTAGTGTTGCTATGTGATCTCAACACTTCCTTGATTTGGCTAATATTTCATCTACGTAATCTTCTACAAACTTGTGAATCATGTCATGGAAAATTAGCATCATAGCTCCTTGGTATGTAGCTCCTGTGTTCTTTAACCCAAATGACATCATGTTCCAGCAGTAAGTTCCCCATGGGCAGGTGAAAGTATTTTTATGTTGATCATCTTTGGCTATCATAATCTAATTGTATCCTGAAAACCCATCCATTAATGATATCATTTCATGCCCTGCAATCATATCCACAATCATGTCTATATTTGAGAGAGGGAAATCATCCTTGGGGCATGGTTTGTTTAGGTCCCTGAAGTCAGTGCAGATGTGAATGCCCCCAGTGGGCTTAGAAAAAGGTACAAGGTTGGAAACACATTCGGGATAATCGATGGGTTGTATGAAGCCAGCATCAAGGATTTTCTATAATTCAAGTTTGACTAGTAATGCAATCTATGGATGCATTTTTCTCAAGTTTTGCCTTACTGGTTTCACCCCTGGATAGATAGCTAGATGGTGAACTACAACCTCAGGATCAAGACTCGACATGTCAACATAGTTCCATGCAAATTTCACTTTCTATCTCTTAGAAATGTAACCAAAATTTCTTGTTCCTCAGTCAA
The DNA here is from genome assembly GCA_007258455.2 of Sequoia sempervirens. Classification (NCBI taxonomy): domain Eukaryota; kingdom Viridiplantae; phylum Streptophyta; class Pinopsida; order Cupressales; family Cupressaceae; genus Sequoia; species Sequoia sempervirens. Next base: position 250,525 of record VDFB02252616.1, on the reverse strand, counting down.
AAGTGATTCTACATAGAAAGTGATATGTGGTGATTCTTTAGTCCCTAAATTGACTGGGTTGCACTTTTCGGCCAATACTGCTGAATTTTTCCTAATGAATAACACTAAGGGGAAGATTGAATCCCTCATCCTTTGGAACCTCAAAGAGGTTTTCACCATCGGATATGTCCTTTCTTTTTACTATTTTGTGATCAGAAAGTGCCACAAGGTGCTTTTCACTTAATGACCTAGACATTACTCTCAGATTTTTAATTTTGCAACTAAGAGATTCAATCGTTTCCCTATAGTATGCATGTCTTTCCAATTCAATATCAAAGCATGCTTTATGATATCCATATGGCAGAGTATCCCATAGTCCCATGAATTCTGGGAGAGCCTCATCATTTTTGAATGTGTCCAAGATCGGTGGTCCTCATTGGTCACAATCTATTAGTTGAGGGTAGAAAAGTTTAAGTTATGTGGCTCAGTTACTTAGCTCAAAAGACATGGTAGTGATAATGAATAGGGAGGAATCCTCAAATAACATGGGTAAGTTAGTAATGGGATCCTCGTCACATACATTGGTTATATCAAAGGTATAGTTATCTAAAGGTAAACCTGTGGATACTAGTAACTGAGGAGGAGCTTTGACTTTTTTAACTGGGGCACCTTTGCCACATATGGTTATCTTCGGAGGGGTACATCCAAGGCCAATATTCTTAAGGCGCTTTTCAACAATGATAGGTTCTAGCAGACCATTGTCATTTTTCCTGAGTTTCTTGTTCTTGTTGTAGCCCATGACAAGCATTAACTATAGTCCTTTGTTGTCATTATCCATGGGAAGATTAGGTACGGGTCTTTCATCTTGGTATAGTAGACTTGATATATCCTTTTCATCTACCACTTCCCAGCTTAGGTCCCCCCAACATTTGAATCTGGAGGGGTCTTCTTTGAAGGTTTGAGATGGTGTGTCAATCGGTTGGGGTTTCCCAAGAGATCTAGGAGATTGAGGTAACTCTCCTATTACAAATGCACTCTTTTTCATTTTGTAATCTCCACAACCATTATCTTGGATAATAACCTTGATATCATGGATGTTCATAATGGAGGGTGTCTTTGTCTCAGAAGTGGAGGCTAGGGTAGTTGGGTCTATATATGGAGATGTGGGTCCCTCATCATTATTTGTGACTTGGGGGATTTTATAATACTTGGCCTCCATATTTTTGCAATAATAGAATGGCTAGGGATCACCATGGACTGTGACTTCTTGATTTTGATAAGGAAACTTAACACATTGATGGAATGTGGATGCGATAGCTTGCATCCCATGGATCCATGGGCGCCCCAAGAGGATATTGTAAGGTAGTTCAAGATCAAGGACTTGGCATGCAGTTTTCATGATTGTTGGCCCTACTTGAATAGGGAGTTGAATGGTGCCTTGAGACACTCGTTCTTGATCATCATATGCCCTGATAGTAATACCTTTACATTTCTCAATGAAATATTTAGAGAATCCTAGATTCTTTATTAGCTTGAGAGTACAGATATTCAAGCCTGCACCTCCATCCACCAAGAAATGTTTGACTTTATTATTATGGGATAAGACTTCGAGATGGAGTGCACGACTATGAGATGGTTGGGTTGGAAGATCCTACTCAGAAAATGTTAGGAGATGTGGTGTGGTGATATGTCTAACCATAGATTAGAACTGGTCTGCACCAAGATCCATTGGGATGAAGGATGTAGCCAATGCCTTTTCTAGGATTTCCTTATGTGCGGGTGAGATCTTCAGTAAATCCATGATGGAAATTTGGGTAGGGGTCTTTTTCAATTGATCCAGGACATTATAACCACTAGGTATTGAATTTGGATTGGTGGTATATGTCTTGGGTGGTTGTGATAGTCCTAGGATGGTAATTTTGCCGCCATGTGTGGTGACTCCACAGTCGGCTCTGGATCCTTTGATATTGACAATGGTGACCCACTCATCTAAGGATGTGACAACATGGTCGTACACATGGTTCACATTATTATACTTTTCCTTACCATTGTTGTTTCCCTTATTGTGATCAAGCATCAGATTCTGGTATATTTTAAGATTGATTCCCTATGGGTTGTTCAATGGTTATGGTCTTATCATTGATGAGATCTTGGATCAAATTCTTAAGTCTCATGCAACTGGTTGTCGTATGCCCTTTTATGTTGTGAAAATTATAGAGATTTTTTTCATCGTACCATGGTGGTTTAACTTGAGGCTCTTGATAATTTTCATAAACGAGGATTTTGATAAGATTTTCTTGTACTAGTTGTTGCATGGCAGATTCGATCGATTCCTCAAGTGGTGTGTATTTTCATTTAGGGGGATACTTTTTTCTTGGGGGTGGTCCCCCTTGAGTATTCAGGTTTTTGACCTCTTGATTGTTAGGTTGTTGTGATGATGTGTTGGCTTGTGTGTTGTTTTGGTTATTGACTTGTGGTTGTTTATATGATTGTGTGTTTTTCCTTGGGGCACTGATAATAACTTTTGCGTCAACAACACCATCATTAATAGCATTCTTGTTCTTTTCCCAGGTGCGATATTTTTCATTGTAATTGGTTGATGAATGATTATCTTGATATGTGGGTGTGCCCCCTTGTGCAATAAGGGATCTTTCGATGTTGAGCACCTTGGGGATCAACTGGTCATATGTTGTGATGCATTGCATTTTCAAATGAAAGGACAAGGTCTCTTCAAGATTGGCAATGATAGTACCAATGTTTTGTTCTTCTGGCATATCCCACTTGATTCTATTGGCCTTGGATCACCATCATTGCAAGATGGATGCAAATGTTTCCCCCATGGCTTGTTTTAGAGTGGATAGTTCTTCTAGACTCACGTTCATGCCTATATTGAATGAATAGTTCTCTATGAACAAGCCCATAGTTTCTTGGAACTTTTTAATTCTAGGAGGAAGGTAGGAGAACCATTTCATTCCTAGACTAGCCAAACTTTGAGGGAATAGTCGCATTAGATAAGACTCGTCATATGCAACTTCTATAGAGTGGACATGAAATTCCCTGATGTGATCTTCAAGGTTGCCAGTCCCATGATATTTGTCATATTTAGGTATCTCAAACCCTTGTGGGAATGGAACCATCACAATGCTTCTATCGAATGGATAGGGGCACAAACTCCCTTGTGTTTTGTTTTTTTTCCTAATTGTAGGTCTAGCACTTGTTGTGAGAGTATCTTGATTTGTGCAAACACATCATTTTGCAGATCAGGTGGTGGGATGAATGTGTTTTGGGGTGGTTTGATTGCTTGAGTGGGTGGTGGGGTAGTTTTCATGTTTATGAGAGGTTGTTGCAAGTTTTGTTGTACCACAAATGCTTGTTGGTATGCCTATAGTTGTTGTGCCAACAACGCTTGTTGTTGTGCTTGGTATTGTTGCAAAGCTTGTTGATAAGCCTATTATTGTAACAAGGCTTGTGCTTGATCTTGTTGTGCTTGATACTAAGCTTGTGCCTGAGCTTGGGCTTGTTGGGCGGCTTGTGTAGCTTGGGCAGCTTGTGTGGTTTGTGCCACTTGCGTAGCTTGTGCGGCTTGTTGTTGTTGCAATAAAGCTTGTGTTTACACTTGGGCAGCTTGTTGTGCTTTTTGTGCCTATGCTTGTTGTGAATCTTTCTGCACAACTTACGTAGCTTATTGATCTTGGAATTGTTGGAGTGCCTTTTGATAGGCTTGTTGGGCTGCTTGCAATGTAATGCTGTATTGATTTGCCACATTTGGATTTGGTGGTGGAGGTGGAGGATTCAAAATGGTATGAGATGGTGTGATAATATTTTGTTGAGGTGGTTGTTGAGGTGCTTGGTGAGTGATGATAAGGGGTTGTTTTGTATACAGTGCGGTTGATATGCTAGGTCCTTGGGAGACCATGTTTTGAGGTATTTGAGGTGTTGTAGATGGAGTGATGTTTGGTTTGAGGCATTTGGATTGGTGCCACCTAGTGTTGTGATATTAGTGGCATGCTTGGAGGATTTGGTATGTTTATTTGATTCATGATTGGAGGATTGTTTTGACTTGATTGATTTTGGATAGGTAAAGGGGGTTTCCCTAAACCAAGGATTGGTGTGGATGTTGATGTTAGTAGGGGAAATGGTGGGAAGATTGGTGGTGTGTTTTCTTGAGAAAGTGATGATGTGGCATCAAAGGTTCCCCCTTGTCCAAATAGACCCACTTGTCCTTGTGAAGTCATGGGGAGAGAGACTTGTGTATCAAAAGAATATGCCGGTGATGCGAAAAAAGTAAAAGAATTGCTAATGTCATGGAAAATGAGTGGAATGTATGCAAGCTTAAGTTCTTGAGGGAAAATATTTGGTAGACCCAAGATGGTGTTTGCATCTAATTCTTGGTTATTTACAAGGGGATGTGTTTGAAGAGCGTGTAGCAATGAACTTCCCTTGGTAACCATAGGTTGACTTGGAGCATGAGATGATGTTGGTTGTATGATGGGTTGGATGACGTTTTGGAAAGAAGGTGTGAATGACACTGGTGGCATAATCCCAAGAGGTTTTTCCACAATAGTGCTCACGTCATAATTATAAGGGAGTTTAGCCCCTTCCTTTGCTAATGCTAACATGTATTGTGAAGGATTAAGTCTCATCATTGTGTTGACAATCTTGTGATTTTCAGGATTTTGGACTATCTCCATGATTTCATATTGAGTCATTCCTAGGACATTGTTGGTAACATCCTCCACTTGGAAACCTCCCTCTTGAGGATTTTGATGTTTTTGAGGAGGATGAAGTGGAAGATCAATGGATATTCTAGGGTTGAATTATGTTTCATTTTGACTCAAATCACTCAAAGTGGATGTTTCCTTGTTTTGTTCCATGATCTTCTTGTGTTGAGATCTAGTTTGGACCATAAAATAAGGATCAACTTTCAGAAATATGGGAGGTAAACCTCTAACTCCTTAGGTTGGTCTAAAATTTAGGTACAAAAATAAAAATCTAGGATGTTAAGGATCAAATGATGGTAATGAGGTAAATGAGAGATGAGTGATATGGATGCTCGGGTTTTTGGTGCTTTGGCCATTTGTATTTGAGGTTTTGTTGCCTTAATGCATGCTTGACAGATTATCTTATTTGTGCATATGCCCCCTTTCTAAGAAGTACTTTGAAAATCTAACGTTTTGAGCTCATTTCAGGTTTTTCACTACTTTCAGAATTTTCTGCCCCGTCCAGATTTTCCCAGATTTCACTCAAAGCCTAACGGCTGGTGTTTTGCACTGTTTTCTAGAAATATTCTCACCTCACGAAATTCCGCATGGATCAGATTTTCTTGAAATTCTGTCTCCTTGTCAAATTCTCAAATTTTGGGTTTGGGTATGTCGTTTTATGAATGTTGATAGCCCAATCGTTGTTTTCTCCTATTGATCGATGAGTCTAATGGTGCCTTGCATTGTTATTATTGCATTTTTGAGCTCGACCCTGTGGGTATGATTGTTTTTGTTTTGGTTGATTTTAGGGTTTCAACTTTAGAGCCATCGCCAATACCGATCGAATTGCCCTTGAGTGAATTTTGAGTCTGGATACATCAATGAATGATTTAACATTTGAGCCCAGGTCCTCAAATTAGTGATCTTTTGATCAATTTGAGTGAAATCGTTGGAGAACGTCGAAGTCTAGGTTTTCTTTCAGTTTCAGGATTTTCTTGTGCTAGTGGATTTCCTCAGTTTTCCTTGTCCTCTATGGCCAACCTGGAGGGAATTTTTCTCAAGGTACCAGATATATTGGATCAAGAAAAGGATGAAGGGGCAAGTTAACGATCAATTACATTGGGAGTTGTGCTTCCTATTTATTTAGAGCTTGTTTTTTCGTCCTTCACATGCATTGGATCAAGTTGCATTGTAAATCCCAGGCTGACCTGGATGGAGTTCATGCATTTAATGCATATCTTATCTTATTTCAAATTCCTCTTGGCTGACCTGTTTGTGGCTATTTTATTATTGTAAAATATAAATTAGGCTGACATGCTCTGGAGTTTTCTATAAATATGGCATTTTGCCTCATTTGTAAGGAGTAGTAGTAGAAATTAGAGAGATAGTTCTTGGCTTAGAAGCAATTAGGGTAGTAAAGTAAGAATTAGGGTTAGAATTTAGTCAATTCTAGAGCAAGTGTTGTAACAGAATACTGGAATTGTTGCTGAAATTCGGTGATTCAATACAATTGAAGACATTGTGATTTTCTGGTGATCTCTTTTGTGTTGACTTATCTTGCATGGTTCTTGTGATTCTATCTTTTAAATTGCTCAAGGTTATTAGATGTATGTTAGACCTGATTCAATGGCGTTTATGATTTGATGCTTGAAGTGTTTACAGCAATCCCTGGTCCATACTTTTTGTAGCTGGCTAATTGTTAGTTGCTTTCCAAAGTTAGCCTAGACCTTTATATTCATTGTGCTTAGTTCAATTGTGAAGTTTATCTGTTTCAATTTCAATTGGGTTGTCTTGGATGAATGTTCATGATTTGAAAATTGTAATACCTTAGAAGATGGCAGTATTTTTGTGAGATTGTAGGTTCATCTGGGCTAAGCAAGAATTAGTTTATGAGGGGTTGGTCCATTTCAAGTATTTCATCATTTGCATTGTTAATCTTAAGAGTAGTTTTAATTTAGGAATCTCTTAGAAACCTTAATATTTTGTTATTTCTTTTATCAGTTGGGTTAGATTTATGATTGAAGTATCATTACATTGCCAAATCTGATAAGTTAAAGATTCAATATTTTCTTGTAGTAAGGTCCCTTTGTGATTACCAACATTTTCACATTTATCACTGAGTTGTTTATGCATTGTCAAGACTTGACATTATAGACCTTGGGGTTATCTCTTGAGGCTTGCTGATAGAGATTTACCTTTCAAGAGAGATAGGATTTCATATTCTGTCTGAGTTGTTGCTGTGCAAAAAACATCACCAACATGTTCTTTTACTAAGATTGCAATATATCTAATAGTCTACTCATATGTATAAACATTAGAATCGAAATACTTGTTTGTAATAAAGTAATTTGACTTACACTATAATATACATTCATTCACACATCAGTATATCTATAATTTATATATATCTATAGGGATAAACATGCGTCTCTCTATATAAGATCAAAACCAAAGCTCGAGTTACGAATACATGTTAAATATAAGTCTAAACACGGAGATAACGACGCAATGAGAGCAACGATTTGATCATGAAGGAAGACTAGTATAGGCACTATGACCAAGGTAATACCAATGGAGACAAAAGAGAAGAATTATTGGATGGTGGCTAGAAACTAAAATGTACTACCATTAGCTGATAGAATTGATCCTCATCCATGACTCATAAATTTTTTATTTATTTATAAACAATGACCTGTGTAGGTTAATCAAATGAAATTTGTATAGCTATAAATAATAGGTGTGAACTAAAATTAGTTAAGAGGAATAAAATGGCAATAGGGAACCTCTAACTAATATGCTTTATGGAACGAAATTCAGATAATTCTTTTGTATCTAGTATGCTTTGCTTGTGTTCTAGTCGCATGCAGTCATGAGGGCTGAGAATGATTCACACATTAGTCACCTTTATTGCACTACAAATATAGTTTTACCATTAGGTGCGCATGGCTGCACTCCATGCCCATGCCAAAATAAGAGTTGTGGAACAAGTTGTGCACATCCATCAAAGATAAATGAAAGAGGAAGCTTGTGAAATACTGTAACTACAACTGCGTTGGTATGCATGGATGCAAGGTGTAAGATAGAAGATGCAATGCTTCATACATCGATAACCCATTTTGGATGACACTTATATTTGTTCACAAAGTGTGCAAGGTTGCTCTTCGTTCCTATTCCAAGTTAGGAGATGAGGAAACAATGTGTGCGACCAGTATGGATACAAAATAGAGGAGTTAAAATGATCCCCTAATGGATGGATCGATGGCCTAAGGATGATACATGCTTTTATTCGGTTCCAAAGACAAATACTGCGACTTATACTCTTCTCTAAGCCTCTATACAGAAGCGACAAGTGTGGCGAGAACCACCAACCAAGATATTGATGAAGATCAAAGAAATTAAAAGATGCCTATAATACAAGCAATTTGGCTCCCCTATAGGACAACGCACTACATCTAATAAGGTAGAAATGAAGTTGCTCGGGTATAACACCAAATACCCCAATTAGGGTATTACATTGATGTCCTAAGTGAACTCATAAATGAGAATATCAACCAAGGAGCGCACTGAAACATTCCATAGCCTTGTAAATTTTCCTTGCATTCTAGAAGTATGCAGCTGTACCAGACAAGCAGGTGAGATTGCAAACTTCTTGCATGCCTTACACCCTTAAAGCCTTACATATATAGTTGATCCTTAGGGCGAGTCGCTGAAATTGGTTAGGACTTAAAAATAGATGAAGTGAATGCCATGAATTATGGTATCTTGGAGCTAATAGAATAATGGAGTTTGGGAGAAATTAGTTGGGATCAACCAAAAAGTCGTACAACTACCGACTGCCTACCATACCAATTAGCCATCAAAGGTTAGCAAGTTTGTTCAATGTCTACTATTCCACAAGGAAATTGTAGCATCAAACAAGCAGTGCGCAAACGAAGAAAAAGAACGAACCCAATGCTAATGATTGGTCGAGAATACTCATTACTAAAAAGATAATACACTTAATAGAACACATATAAATTAAATAGAATGGTTATATCCATACCAGATCCACGAGGATTACCATCGTGGAGGGGGAGATTTCTGACAACCAATCTTGTGTCTTTTCTCGAGAGGAGCCCAAAGGGACACTTTGCTTCTAAACTTAACTCTAAATCCCAATTGTTGACCCCCCCTGCTTCGCAGTCACCAAGCCGTCCTTTAAGCTCGTTCACTCAAAAATAATTTTGATTTTAATTCGAACCCCCCCCCAAATGTCCAGTACTTAGATCTGTGTTTTTCTTTCTTCAGAGCCAAACAATAAGAATATCATAAAAATCCTAATAATAATCCTCCCCCCAATCCTTTCAAAATCAACCAATATACATCCCAAAACACAAGTTTTCAAAAATCAAATTAACAATTTTTCTATTCCAACTTCCCTATAGAGTTGTGAATACGCAAACTTTTTATTTCTTTTGTCTTTTTCCATTTTATTTTTTCTATCTTTTTCACTTAGTTCACAAATCTTATCATCTTATCTCTTTTAATTCACTTTTATTAAAATAATTATTTCTCCAATTTTGACAAGTTTTCCAATTAAAATTCCATTTGAAGCCTTGCATGGTTTTCTTTTTAAATTTTTATCTTTATTAAATTACTAATCACCTTAGTTTCTAAATTCATATTAAATTCCCCTAGTTTTCATAATTAAACAATTATCCTCCCAAAATGAGAAATTGTCAAATATTAAAAAATAATTTAAAACAAAACTTTTAACTAAACAATTTTAAATCTAATTATTTATTACTAACTTTCTATTATATTATTATTTTAAATTTTAAATTTATTTAAATTTCCTCATAAGGATTTCCCATTTAATTAATTAATTGCACAAGGTCGTATAAATTATTCAATCACATAATAAACAATGAAACAACGAAGGGTACTTACTCAATAACATTCTCAACAATGAAAACGACATGATCGCCAATCAAACAACTCACTTGGATGTCAAGAACAACCGAAACAGAGGGGCACTACATCATGCTTGATGCCTATATGCATTCCTATACTAGAAAAACATATTTCTTGCATGTAGGATGTGGTAGAGACATAAAATTTCTAGGCTTTTTATCCATCTATTTCAATGGTACATTCGCTTGGCCAAGCATTAAAACATAAAATGGTAGTTTATGAAAAGGATAAACTACCGTCTCTGTGTGCCCACATTCGACATCTTGTCCTGGAATTTTCTCATAAAGAAAACAAATAATGCATTTTCCACACAAAATTTCATTCAGTTTAAACATTTCCACATTTTATTTCCAAGTTCTCAAATTGATTGCATAAGAACAATAATTCAAAATAAATGCATCTCATAGTTGGTTTTATAGTTCACCATGAATTCTTTTCTAACCATTCTATTACACTCCAATGAAATTAAGCAAGTATATGCACATGTGTTCATTTCTACATGCGTGCTAAACATCCAACATACTATCTCTATTTGAATGATTTAGTCTAAATAACATATTTATGTAAATTTGAAAGATATCCCCTCTCTAATCAGCCTTATATACTTGTTGGAAACTACAGTTTGCCCATATTCTTATTGTATGTACACATTTATTTATATATATAAGATACATTAAATCGAAGTTCAAAAATAAAACAATTCTAACACAAAAATATTGGTCATCCCCCAGCCAGATTCGTATCTACTCATTTCTAATTTCAGAACTTGTTTATTCATAAATAAGTGTAAATATATATATATAACTAGTTTTATATATATATATATATATATAACCAGAAATGAATATATATATATACATACTCAGAAATTATTGATTTAAGAACGAAGTATGGTTTCAACATGATTACCATTTTAAATCAGAAAATCATACGGTAGGTGTAAAAAAAACATATACATACAGATATATCTATTGGCTCATACATACATACATACATACATACATACATATATATATATATATATATATATATATATATATTTCCTACAATAAGTAAACATATACACAAAAATATTTTATATATGTATATATATATACATAATATATATGCATATATTCACATTCATATGGCCACACCATGGGTATGCGAACAACAAATTTCCAAGGATTAACTGTAGGTTTAAATTGAGTTCCAAATATTTTAACATAAATAAACACAACTCATATGGGTCAACACCCCCCATTGGGGGACGTGCTTCCTATGGAGGGCAGCGCTGTCTCCATAGGTCATAGCTTGTGGGGGGCGCTACCTCCATAGTGCAATCCTCTCCCAATGGGGAGGGCGGGGCTATATAGGCTCCTCTTTACTTATAAAATTCCATTTGCATACATATGAAATACGACATTAACTGGTATTTCTTGTTTTCATTGGATTTTCTAAAAATCGTTTCATATACTTAAATGTATATATACACATATATACAATACAGTGTATGCGTGTATATATATATATTTAAATATATGAAACTTTTAAAATCTGAAACAAGATTTTAATTAAAAGATTCAATAGAAATCTCCATTCTGGCATAAAATATCTCATATAGGGATTTGTAGCATTATTTATATATTTATATATGTATATATATATAGACATATGTATATATATAAATGAATAGGAAAGAATGCACAATTTGAATAGCTATGCCAATGAATTTCATACAACAAGCACTCAATACAGTGATTATGCACAATAGTTTTCGATAATAATTAAATCTTTTAATAATATAGACAATCTTTTTCACACTTTGAAAATTTAAATGCAATGGAGAGATTTAAAAAACTGGAAAAATTGCCTCCAGTTGAAATTCCTTTCTTCTTCTTCTTCTTCTTCTTCTCCTGTTCTTACTTCCCTTGGAATTTTCTTTATGAAGAATCTTCCTCTTTTTATTTCTTTCTCTCCTATATTTTTCTTCTTATTTCTACTATTTTTAATCTACTGTACTCTAGAAAACTTCTTTTTGGCAGCCATTTTTAGTTATTTCCTTTCAGAGAAATCAAGAAAAATCAACCAAACTATTGTGTTTATGTTATTCTCCTCATTCCTTTTTAAAGTTTTCTTTTTGTTTTCAAAACCTAATCTTGAAAAGACTAAAAATAAAATTTATTTCTATGCATGTTATTTTCCTTGATAAATAATAAAAAAGAAATTCCATTTTAGTTGCAACTAAATATTTATCTTTTGTAAACAGTTAGAAAATACCATTTCCAAATTGCAAAGAAATGTTTATCTTTAATAAGAAATAAATAAATATTATTTAATTGCAAATCAACTATTTATTCAAAATAAATAATAAGGAAATTTCATTCAATTGGGAATAAAAATAGTTATTCTAAATAACACAACATTATCATTTAATTGCATATTGAAACATTTAATTGAACTAAAATTACTCTTTTATCCTTTTACGCTTTTATTTTATTATTTAATTAATTTGATTAAACATTATAAAATTTGCAAACAATAAAACAGTCAGCCTAATTTAATTCTAAATACATGTACATGATTCTAGGTGCTTGTGTGTGATCGAGAGAACCATTCTTAGTTTACCCTTCCAAGAAGCTAACCTCCTCTCCTTAATCACACCCTTGGTCTTCGACAACCTACAACTCAAGTACACTCAAACACCCATTAATATATTAGTATCCAAATAAAATCAAAATCAAAGCAATATAATGCATTAATCCAAATATTACTATCCTATTTTGCTTCAATTTTAAAGTAAACCATATTCAGTACTTTTCAACTTTTCAAAATTAAAGCAAACATTTTCATATTTCATCACACAGAACACCATATTATTTATTGTTTACTCTACCACTAAAAATTCTCTAAAAGTTCGGTTCCTATCAAGAAGACTCTTCTGATGATCTGAAGCTTGTTTCAATTTTTCCTTGATTAGCTTCATCGAATCTTCCATCTCTTTCAACATGTTAGTTCCAATGAAAATCCTGTCTTCCACCTTGTCCCAACTGATAGGTATATGACATTTGCGACCATACAAAGCCTCGAAAGGTGCCATTTCAAAAGAGGCATGGTAGGAGTTATTATATGCATTCTCTACCAAGGGTAGGTACTCCTCCCACTTGTGTTGTTGCTCCATACAGTACATCCTGAGAAGATCCTCTACTACCTGATTTACCCTCTCTGACTGACCATTAGTATGAGTATGATACACTGAGCTAAAATTCAATTTGGTTCCCAAAGAAGAATTTAATGTAGTCTAGAACCTAAAAGTCATCCAAGTGTCATGATCTGAGATGATCATCTCTGGCACTCCATGTAATCAGAAGATCTCTTGTACAAACTTCTTCGCTAAAACCAAGGATCCATCCTTAAGATTCCCAAGAATGAAGTGAGCCACTTTCGTCAATTTATCTACCACAACCAAGATGATGTCATGTCAATTCTTGGTCATAGGCAACCCATGAACAAAATCCATAGTAATTATCTGCCGTTTATACTCTGGCACTCTATGTGGGTATAAAAGTCCCACTGGATGTACATGCTCATCCTTAACTCGATGGAATTCTAAACATCGGGCTACAAAAGCAGTAACATCTCTCTTAATTCCTAGCAAAAAATATAATGGTTTGAGCCCCTCTACCATTTTCGTTATGTCGGGTGCCTTGAATATTGTGCATTATGAAATTCTTCCCACACTAGCTCCCTTAATCCTGCCACATTAGGAACATACATCCATCCCTGGTACCTCAAGAGTCCATCACTCTCAAACATATATCCATCATATCTATGATCTAAAGGGTTCTGCTCTAGGGCTTGTTTCACCCTTTTATGATGCTCATCCCCCAATAAAGCTTGGATTACCCGTTGTCTAAAATTTGACCTTATAGTAACCATAGCTACTAGATGTCTCCTCCTACTTAATGCATCAACTACTCTGTTTTCCTTTCCTTTTATATATTCAATTCCAAAATCATATTCACTCAAAAATTCCAAGCATCGTCTTAATTGACGAGCATTCAAGTTGGGCTAAGTAAAAATATACTGCAATCTCGAATGATCTATTTTTAGCTTAAAATGATTCTCTAAAAGGTAGTTCCTCCACATCTAAAGAGCATGCACTATGGCAGCCAACTCCAAAACATGTGGTGCATAGTTCAATTCATATTTTTGCAATTTCCTTGATTCATATGCCACCATCTATCCATCCTACATAAGAACTACTTCTACGCCCTCTCCTGAAGCATCCATTATCACTATAGAGTGCCCATTGGGATTTGGGACAATCAAAATAGGTGCAGAAGTAAGTTTTTCTTTCAACAACTAAAATCCTTCTCACACTTGTCACTCCATTCAAATTTATTTCCTTTCCTTTGGAGTGCGGTGATAGGTGTTGTGATTATTGAGAACCCCCTGACAAATTTCCTGTAATAACTGGCAGGTCCCATAAAACTTTGGACTTTAGAAACATTTTGGGGTGTTGGCCACTCCATGATTGCTTTGATCATCTTTGGGTCCACTGCAATCCCATCAGCTAAATTAACGTGTCCTAAATAGTGCACCTCAGTTTGGTAGAAAGTGCATTTAGACATCTTCCCATAAAGCTTGTGATCCCTCAAGTGCTGCAACACTATCCTTAGATGTTTGTCATGCTCTTCCTCTGATTTAGAATATATGAGGATATCATCCAAGAAAACTAAGACAAAGTCATCCAGATAGTCTCGGAAGATGTTGTTCATCAAATTCATAAAGGTTGCAGGGGCATTAGTTAGCCCAAATGGTAACACCGTAAATTTATAATGCCCGTATCTCGTCCTGAAGGCAGTTTTGAATATATCCTTATCTTTTATCCTCAACTAATGGTATCCCGACCTTAGATAAATTTTTGAGAATACCTTAGCCCCCTTCAACTGATCGAACAAATCATCTATCCTAGGGAGAAAATATTTATTTTTAATGGTGACCTTATTAAGCATTTTGTAGTCAATGCACACAACCTTAAGGTCCCATCCTTCTTCTTTACAAATATGACATGAGCTCCCCATGGAGATACACTTGGCCTTATAAAACCTTGACAACTCTTGTAACTAGGCTTTCAACTCATGTAATTCAATGGTGTTCATCCTGTATGGCGCCTTAGATTGAGGCTCAACTCTCGGCATCAAATCTATTGAGAAATCAAATACTCGCTTAGGTGGTAGTTCATTCAACTCATCAAGAAAGACATCTTGAAATTCCTTCATAATAGGATGGTCATTAGCCAATGATTCTGAACTATTAGTATCCCTTACCTTTACTTCATAGATATTGCACCCTTTTCTACTAGCCTTCTTTAGCTACATGGTAGAGATCTGCCTGAGTTCTAAAGGCCTTTTTATACCATAGATTTCAACACGATTACCCTAATCATCAAAGAACTTCACTTTTTTCTCTTCACAATCAACGAGGGCCTTATGTTTAGTAAGCCAATTTATTCCCAAAATCACATCATATGACCCTAGAGGTGCTACATACAAATTGACCTGCATCTCAAAACTAAGGAGTTCAAGTTCACTGCAAGCTAGACATTGCTCCACTGTTCTCTCTACTTGATTCCCATATTGGACCTTCCATGAATTAGCCATATATCTGGGTTTAACTGATAATCTAGAGATAACATGAGGATCTACAAAAGACTCTTTGGCTCCAGTATCAATAAGGATAGAAACAAGACATCCAAAGAGCTTACCTGAAAGCTGGATTGGTGTAGCCTAGTAGTCGGCTTGGTGATTATCAACTGCCACATGGATGTGATGTTGATTCTTGTTCTTCTGATTATTCCTCTAAGGACACACACTAGCATAATGTTCACCACCACATGTATAACAACCTCCACAGGGTGCTTTGGGTCTATTTGAAGCATCTCTCTTGTTATTGTTGTTATTGTAATTTTCCCTCTTATTATTATTATGATTTCCTTCATTACGGTCTTGAGAATTATTACCCCTCTTGAGGTTCTTGATCTACCTATTATTATTGTTGCCCTAATTTTTCCAATTCTAACTATTATTATTTTGATTGTCTCCCTGAGATTTCATGTTACCATATTTAACATCCTTGCTCTTGTTGTAATTGGTAGCCTATTGTAACTTCTTTTCCTACTTGGTGGCTTTTTCAAAAGCCTCATCCATGGTGGAAGGATTGTGAATATCCACTTCACCCCCAATTTGAGGCCTAACCCCAGAATGAAATTATGAATTTGGAACCTCTCATCAAGCTGGTACTGGGGTACATATTTGAGCAAGTGGGAAAATTTTTCCCAATACTGAGTTACTATCATTCCCCCTTGAGTGAGAGTCTCGAATTCAATTATCTTTTTGTCAAAATATGACTGTGGCAGCCACCTTTTCTTGAACAACTGCAGAAATTGTTCCCAAGTCACCTTGCTGTGCAAAAAATGTTTTTCTTCCTTTTTGTTCTTCCACCAAGTGGTAGCCTCACAGGTGAGTTGATATGATCCCCATTCATCCTTGGTCTCATTAGATAAATTTGATAGGGAAAAATAATTCTCTATTTCAATCACCCATGCTTCTTCCCTATCTCCCAATGTTTTTCCATCAAATTTTGGTGGGGTGACCTTCTTGAGGTACTTTCCCAACTCCTCAGCCATCTTACTTAGGTTTCTTTCAGTCTCAAGTTGTTCTGCATTTGTATTTCCTTCATTTCCCTTGGAATTCTTCCCTTGTTGGCTTGCTCGCCTTTCTTGTTCTAGGCTATGAATCCTGGCCTCCTGTTGACTCAACAAAGCTAAGATCTAGTCCAACCTATCATTTGTATTACCACGGGATCCACCTCCACATTGATAAGTTCTGAAATCCATTAGACTTACTATGGAAATCATAACATTAAGCGTAGTTAGGCATAGGTCCTAGAGTTTAACCTAGACTCTCTGATACCAAAAATGTAAAGCTCGAAAAAGAAACTCACTACAATTATAAAGTTCGAAAAGGAAATTCACATACTAACAAAGTATTTCCAAGAACCTTTGCACATTCCAAGTAAGGAAAAGTAAATCATGCATATAACATGAAATATTTGTAAGAGCCCAAAGGCAAGTTCAATAAAGAATATCATTACATATATTAAGATGGCATACAATACATGTGATTCAATGCTACATCAATAAGCTTTCATCCATACATCTATTTGAATGTTACATCAATAAGATTTCATCAATACATTTCAAAGTAAAGTTACATTTACAAGGGGCTATGTAAGCCATATAAAGTAATACAAAGAGTACATCCATAGCATAAAGATTCTCTGATCCTCAACTTCCTTGACACTATCGGTATTCTTGCAAGCTCAGGCCAACAGTGTGATTAAGGTGCCTTTTTCACCCAACCACAAAGTACATGACTTCCCCAGGTTCCTTCCTAACTCGAAGAAAACCCCGATCCTACACAAGGAGCCTAGCAACCTGGAACAATAAAATAGGAGGGAAATCTCGATGCATGCTTGATGCCTATATGAATTCCTATACTAGAAAAACATATTTCTTGCATGCAGGATGTGCAAAGACATAAAATTTCTAGGCTTTTTATCCATCTATTTCAATGGTACATTCGCTTGGCCAAGCATTAAAACATAAAATGGTATTTTATGAAAAGGCTAAACTACCATCTCTGTGTGTCCACATTCGACATCCTATTCTAGAAGTTTCTCATAAAGAAAAAAAATAATGCATTTTCCACATAAAATTTCATTCATTTTAAATATTTCCACATTTAAGCATTCTATCATAAAAACACATTTTATTTCCAAGTTCTCAAATTGATTGCATAAGAACAATAATTCAAAAAAATGCATCTCATAGCTGGTTTTACAATTCACCATGGATTCTTTTCTAACCATTCTATTACACTCCAATGAAATTAAGCAAGTATATGCATATGTGTTCATTTCTACATGCGTGCTAAACATCCAACATACTATCTCTATTTGAATGATTTAGTCTAAATAACAGATTTATGTAAATTTGAAAGATATCCCCTCTCTAATCAACCTTATATACTTGCTAGAAACTACAGTTTTCCCATATTCTTATTGTATGTACACATTTATTTATATGTATAAAGATACATTAAATTGAAGTTCAAAAGTAAAACAATTCTAACACATAAATATTGGTCATCCCCCAGCCAGATTCATATCTGCTCATTTCTAATTTTAGAACTTGTTTATTCCCAAATAAGTGTAAATATATATATATATATATATATATATATAGATATTCCTATAGTAAATAAACATATACATAGATATATTACATATATATATAATATATATACATACATACATAATATATATGCATATATTTGCATTCATATGGCCGCACCATGGGTACGCGAACAACAAATTTCCAACGATTAATTGTAGGTTTAAATTTAGTTCCAAAGATTTGAATAGAAATAAACACAACTCATATTGGTTGACACCCCCCATTGGGGGAGGTGCTTCCTGTGGAGGATGCTACCTCCACAGTGCAACCCTTTCCCAATGGGGAGGGCATGGCTGTATAGGCTCCCCTTTACTTATACAATTCCGTTTGCATACATATGAAATATGACATTAATTGGTATTTCTTGGTTTCAACGTATTTTCTAAAAATCGTTTCATATATTTAAATGTATATATACACATATATACAGTACAATGTATGTGTATATATATATTTAAATAGATGAAACTTTCAATATCTAAAATAAGATTTTAATTAAAAGATTCAACAAAAATCTCCATTCTGGCATAAAATATCTCATATAGGGATTTACAAGATTATTTATATATTTATATATGTATATATATAAATGAATAGGAAAGAATGCACAAATTGCACAACTATGCAAATGAATTTCATATAGCAAGCACTCAGTACAGTGATTATGCACAATAGTTTTCAATAATAATTAAATCTTTTAATAATACAAACACTCTTTTTCACACTTTGAAAATTTAAATGCAATGGAGAGATTTAAAAACCTGGAAAAATTGCCTCCAGTTGAAATTCCTTTCTTCTTCTTCTTCTTCTTCTTCTTCTCTTGTTCTTACTTCCCTTGGAATTTTCTTTCTGAAGAATCATCCTCTTCTTATTTCCTTCTCTCCTGTATTTCTCTTCTTATTTCTACTATTTTTAATCTACTATACTCTAGAAATCTTCTTTTTGGCAGCCATTTTTAGTTATTTCCTTTTAGAGCAATCAAGAAAGATCAACCAAACTATTGTGTTTCTGTTATTCTCCTCATTCCTTTTTAAAGTTTTCTTTTTGTTTTCAAAACCTAATCTTGAAAAGAATAAAAATAAAATTTATTTCTATGCATGTTATTTTCCTTGATAAATAATAAAAAAAAAAATTCATTTTAGTTGCAACTAAATACTTATCTTCCGTAAATAGTTAGAAAATAACATTTCCAAATTGCAAAGAAATATTTATCTTTAATAAGAAATAAAGAAATATTATTTAATTGCAAATCAACTATTTATTCAAAATAAATAATAAGGAAATTTCATTCAATTGGGAATAAAAATAGTTATTCTAAATAACAAAGCATTATCATTTAATTTCATATTGAAACATTTAATTGAACTAAAATTACTCTTTTATCCTTTTACGCTTTTATTTCATTATTTAATTAATTTGATTAAACATTATAAAATTCACAAACAATAAAACAATCATCCTAATTTAATTCTAAATGCATCTACATGATTCTAAGTGCTTGTGTGTGATCAAGAGAACCATTCTTGCTTTACCCTACCAAGAAGCTAACCTCCTCTCCTTAATCACACCCTTGCTCTTCAACAACCTGCAACTCAAGTACACTTAGACACCCATTAATAAATTAGTATCCAAATAAAATCTCAATAAAAGCAATATAATGCATTAATCCAAATATTTCTATCCTATTTTGCTTCACTTTCAAAGTAAACCATATTCAGTACTTTTCAAATTTTCAAAATTAAAGCAAACATTTTCATATTTGATCACACAAAACACCATATTATTTATTGTTTACTCTACCACACACATTCAGTCATATATCAAATCCACACAAATCCAAAAGCAAGCAACATCATAGTTTGAGATGTGACATTCTACAAAAAATGACGTGAGTTAAATGTTTATACTGGCAATCACTTAACCTATCAAGGCAATGCTTTGGGAGATGGGAAAGACATTAGTCGTTAGGCAGTAGGAAATAAATCTACTTTTTAGCCCAATCAAAATTATATTTATCAAATTGAACACTTATCGCACTTCAAGTTTGTTGGAAGAGTGATTGCTAAAGCATTATTTGATGGACAATTGTTGGATGTTCATTTCACTTGATCTTTCTACAAACACATACTAGGAGTAGAGTAAGAGTTGCATACCACGATATTGAAGCCATTGATCTAGATCACTTTAAGAATTTGAAATGGATGCTTGAGAATGATATTAGTGACATACTTGACCTCACATTTAGTATAGATGCAGATGAGGAAAGACATATCCTATATGAGAAAATAGAGGTAACTAATTATAAGTGTATCTTTGGGGGAAGAAATATACGTGTTCCAAAAGAAAAAGAAAAACATTGATATGTGAATCTTGTAGCAAAGAATATACTAACAAATTCCAACTGAGAGGAGAATGCAAAAATCTAAAGCAAGTCATAGTTTATGGATTTGAAGGAGCCAATGTCTCGTTAAGTTTTGTGCAATATTGGCATTGATTCATTCAAACAACATCGGTTTTGAAACAACCTACCACGTTCCTTTGATTCATCTAAAAAACAAATATTTGTTGTGCCTATGAGCACAAATATGTATTGCAAAAAAAATCTTACTTTCCTTTGATTCATCCAAACAATATCTCGTTAAGGCATTTCAAAACAAAAAAATGTAAATAAAGCTTACTTGCCAACAACTATGCAGCCTCAAATTATAAATGACACTACATAAAATATGTATGCTAATGTGCCCTCCTAGTGCCAAATGTAAGCACAAATCTAGAAAATGCTTAAACCTTAACAAACATTAGCATGAGTTAGTTTAAACCAAGCAAATAAAATGCTCCTATGAGATACCCAATTATGCTAGATATGCAAATAAAACCATGAAATGCCAAAGAAAATCAATTAAAGCATATAAAAGAAAGATCATACCTTATCCCATAGTGGGAGTGGTGCTCCTTTGATGTCAAAAGGATTCCCTTTCCCACCACCTTGATAAGCTTCTTGATGATGAACACAATGTAATGGGGATGCACAGATGGAGATGAAAAGTGCCTATAGTGCAAATACTAAGATTGTGGATGGATTGTGGAGTAGAAGTGGCTTCTATTTATAGATTGAAGGGTTGAAGAAAGGAGAGATGGAAGGAATGTGGAACTAAAGAAGAGCCAATGATATTGTGACACTTGTCACAAGGCTAGTGGAGGAAGGTGGAGCACATTTTGGAGAATGTGCATAGTTAATGCATGTAGTTGAGGATTTGAGAGGTGTAAGAGAGATTAATGCACTTGTAAGAGGCATTAAATGAATATGTTTGAGATGTTTTAGAGGGAAATGGTTTGGGAAAGAAATTCAAATAAGTGGAGTAAATGAAGGAATATTCCTTTAGAATATGCTTTGGTGAGGGAAAATAATGTATTTAGTTAATTAAAGAAATTGATTTTTATGTGAAACTAGGGTAGTTGACCATGGGTTTGCTTTGACAAAGGTTGAGTCAAAAGCTAGAGAAAAGAGGGATTAGTATTAGGAGTTAATTAATTTAGGATTAATTCACTTAGATGAAATTAGTTGATTTATGACATTTAATTTAAATTTTTGGGTTTATTTAAATCAAATGAGAGGATGTTAGAACATTAGGATTTTAATTAAATATATTGATTTATTTAATTAAAAGAGATGACATTAGTTAGCAGAAAGTGAATTAATCAAATAAACTTAGTTACTTGATTAATAATAGAAGTAATGTTAATTTGAGCGTCTACAAAATCAAAATCCTTGGCCAAATGCAAACCAATGGACTCCTCCTTACCAAGCACAACCACCACCTACATTTTGGGGTCAACCTGAATGGATGAATCCTCAGTGGAATCAACCACAATGGCAACCAAATCAGTCACAGTGGTAGCCAAACCAACCTCAGTGGCAGCAAAATCAAACATATTTGCAACCATGGAAAAATCAGGGACCAAGGTTTCCTTGGGGACAGTCACCTCCATTAGTCACTGGTCCTAATCCTCCTAATGAACAAGTAAACTAGCCTTAGTTACCAACACAACCTATTTCAAATCTGAAAAAAATCGTAATGATGCCAATCCTCCTACTTTGAATGTGATAGATGCCAATGATATTTAGTTGAGGAACCGAAATGTTCAATTCATACTGAACGTTAAATATCAAGAAATGGAGAAAGAAAAAGAGTATTCGAAGGAAAAATAGAACTCTAATGATGAATAAAAGGTTAGGCAAGCACCTTATCCTGAACGTTTAAAAACAGAATAAGTAGCTCCTGACAAATCTCAACCAAACTATATGAATGTGGTAGATTCTCAACTTCTCCATGAACTGAAAAAGATCAATATTCAAATACCATTATTGTAGGCCATTAAAGACATAGCATAAATAAATCAATTGGTTAAATCTCTTTGTATGAAATCTTTGGGTAGGAAGAAGAAATTACCTCCTACAATACAGATAGGGACTAAACTCACTGATGTTTTATCAAGAAGATTACTACCTCAAAAATATAATGATCCTGGTAGTCATGTGATAAATTTAAGTATTGGAGGGATTGAGATAACCAACGTACTAATTGTTTTAGGAGAAACTATCAATGTTATCACATTAGACACTGTTGAATTGTTGGGTATGACAAATATTCAACCCACAACAACTGTTTTACAGTTGGCAGATCAATCTACTACTAAACTTGAAGGTGTTATTGAAGACATCATGGTTACTATTGATACATGGGATTATCTAGTCGAATTTTTAGTTCTTAAAGCTAGAAAGAAGGATTTTGGCTATCCAATTATCTTAGGTAGACCACGGTTGGCTACTGTAGCAACAATGATAGATTGTAAATAAGGAAGTATGATCATTTTTAATGGTTAGAAATAGAAGGAATTGTCACTTTTTCCTCTAGCTCAACCATCATTTCAAACAAACACACAAATTTGGGTTGATGAGGATATCGATTCAAGAGGATATGGTGTTGTAGAATTAGCTATGGTTACCTTGGTAGAACATATTGAGGAATATGAAGAACAAGACCTTAATTCTGAAAAGATGGATCAAGAAAAAGAGAAGACCTGTCAATTACATTAGAAAAATTCACACAGTTGTCCCTTAAACAAACTTGTGGAAATCCAATTGATTCTAAGAATAAGACCAAAGAAATAACAGTAGCAGGGGATAAGCCTCTTTTCATTAATTCATCCTTATCTTCTTCCCAAGAAAAGGAATTGAAGCAAACTTTGGAAAATCATTATGAAGCATTTTCTTGGGAATATAAAGACATGAGAGGAATTCACCCTTCTATTTGTACTCATCATATTTATACTAAAGATATTAAACCAATAAGGCAAGGTCAAAGAAGGATCAATCCTGCTCTATGAGATATTGTAAAACAAGAAATAGAAAAGCTATTGAAAGTAGGGTTTATCTATCCAATATCTGATAGTCAATGGGTTTCCCCATTGGTTATTGTTCCCAAGAAAAATGGAAAATGGTGTGTATGTGTGGACTACAGAGAATTAAAAAAATCCACTCAAAAAGATCATTTTCCTTTGCCATTTATTGATCAAGTACTTGATAACCTAACTGGCAGTAGTTATTTCTATTTCTTAGATGGATTTAGTGGTTATAATCAAATCCAAGTGGCTCCTGAAGACAAGGATAAGACTACCTTTACATGTTCTTGGGGAACATATGCTTATACAATTCTACCATTTGGACTGTGCAATGCACCAACAAATTTTTAGAGAGCTGTCCTAGCAATTTTTGCAGATTTGACTACCTCATCTGTAAAAGTTTATATGACTACCTCATGTGTAGAAGTTTATATGAATGATTTCACAATTCATGCACAAACATTTAAGGAAGAACTTGAGATTTTGAATAGAGTTTTACAAAGATGTAAGGATCTTAAGTTATCTTTGAATCATGAAAAGAGTTCCCTCATGATGACAAAAGGGATTGTTCTGGGACATCACATTTCAAAAGAGGGGATAAAATTTGATGCCAAGAAAATAGAAATTATTCAAAAGATTAAGATCCCTAAAATTCAAACTAAAGTTCATAGTTTTCTTGGGCATGCTGGTTACTATAGAAGATTCATTGAAGGATTTAGTAAAATTGTTGAACCTTTGTTTACATTGCTCAAGAAGGATGTGGAGTTTGTTTGGAAAAGTGATTGTCAAAAATCATTTGAAATAATTAAACATGCCTTAACTACTAATCCAATTATCAAAGGACCTGTTTGGGGAGTTCCATTTCATATACATGCTGATGCATCTAACTTTTCTATTGGCGTAGTTTTAGGACAAAAATATGAGAATGAAGCAATGCATGCTATCTATTATATCAGTAAAAATTTGAATCCTACGGAAAGGAACTACACAACAAATAAAAAAGAGTTCTTAATAGTAATATATGCAATCAATAAAGTTAGGCATTATATTACTGGTTACAAGGTATTCATTCATACAGACCATGCTACTATTAAATATCTGATGAATAAAGCTGTAGTGGGTGGATGAATTATAAGATGGTTATTATTACTACAAGAGTTTGATGTGACCATTATAGATAAGTTTGGTAAGGATAATGTTGTTGCTGATTTCCTTTCTAGAATTGTTTTGCAGGGTGATCAAGAACCAGTAGATGACACATTTCCAGATGAGCACTTGTTTGAAATATCAATTCATCCACCATGGTTTGCTGATCTTGCAAATTATCTTGTAATAGGGAAGTGTCCAAATTATTTCAATCCTAAATAGAAAAGGAGATTAATTCATGAAAGTTCTAGGTTCCAATGGATAAATGGACTATTATTTAAAATGTGTCCTAATCATGTTCTTCATAGATGTGTTCTTGAAATAGAATTTTATGATGTCATACTTGCTTGCCATCATGAGCCAGAAGGAGGACATTATTCAGTAGTCATAACTATTCATAAGATCTTAGGAGCTGGTTATTTTTGGCCATCTATGACAAAGGATGTTTCATTCTTAGTTAAGCATTGCAATGAATGTCAGCGCATGGGAAGACCTACACCAACAATGGAAATTTTGTTACAACCTCAGATAGCTCTGGAACCATTTGAGAAATGGGGAATTGATTTTGTGGGACCTATTGATCCACCTTCTAGAGGACAACAATATATTCTAGTTTGCACAGACTATGTCACAAAGTGGGACGAAGTGAAAACTTTTCCAGCAGCAAGGGAAGATAAAGTAGCTAATTTTTTGTACAAGCATATTCTTCAGAGATTCAGTGCACCAAGGGTGATAGTATTAGATGAAGGACCTCAATTTGTATCTATTATGATGGAAGATTTTATGCACAGATATCAGATCACACACAAAAAATCTACACCATACCATCCTTAGGTGAATGGGAAAGTAGAAGTTACTAACCGAGAATCAGAAAATATTTTGACAAAGACTGTTTCATGGAGAAAGATAGATTGGGCAAAAGGGTTAGATGAAGTAGTTTGGGCATACAATACAACCTAGAAGACAACTATTGGATTCTCTCCATATGAGTTAGTATTTGGAAAAACCCCAGTCATGCCTATTGAGTTTGAATTGCAGACATTGAAAATAACATTGGAGCTTGGTATTGACTTGCCTCAAGCAAAAGTTAATAGAATTCTATAGTTGAACTGATTGGATGAAATAAGAATGGAAGCTCTTCAACATACAAAAATAATCCAGAAGCAGAGGAAAATATGGCATGATACAAATATTGTGAACAAACAATTCAAGAAAGGAGATTGGGCACTATTGTTTGACTCCATATTTCAAGAGTTCAGAGGGAAATTTCATACAAGATAGTTGGGACCCTATGAAATTGATCAAGTTTTTCAAAATGGAGTTGTTCAACTGATACCAATAGATGGATAAAGAAGGATCATGTTGGTTAACGATCATTGTTTGAAGATGTATCACAAACCTATTTCAAAAGAAGAATTTTTATCAGTGTTAACACTAAATTTTGCACCCTTACTGAGTTGTAAGAACTCAGTCACCTAGTGAAACATGGGAAGACCTCTAACATTATGGGACTGTGAATAATCAAAGGTCAACCTCCGAAGAAGGTTGGATTCCTAGCTGGTTATCACCTAACTACCAACTAATGAGGAAAAGGGAAGAACGATATGCATGAATTGAAAAAAATAGTATTCAAAGAAACTAAGGTGATACACCAAAACTACCTGGAGCCTGCATATACAACTTGTAAGAACAATTCCAACAATGATTGAAATTGGATTACACAACTCACTTTTAATATGTCTTTGCATCATTAATTTATAAAGAGGTTAGGATGCTAAAACTCTTAGAGGGAAATAAATTTCACAACTAAAAATGATTGCACTTATAACACTAATTATAACCTGCAATAACTTATATCTCTGCAAAAGGTGCTGAATTTGAGACAAAATCACAAGGAAAAGAATAAGATTTCACAAATAATTCGAACAATCAATAAGTGCACACAATAAATCATAGAGTGAGAAGGAAAAATACTCAATATTATTGATTTCCAAGGCTTTCACTGATATACATGTTCAAAAATGAGTTACAAAACTTCTGCATTTTCTCCAAAGGACTTACAAAAGTCACAAAGTAGAAAAGTGACCAAGTAAGAACTAACTCAATAATGAGTTATAAAGTGACTAAGTAGCCAACTCCCAACAAGATCCACCAAAACAACATCTAGAAGCATCAATTCCTGTAAGCTTTCAAAAAGCCCCAAAAATAGCAACTGAAACTCCTTCCAAAAGGCTCCAATATGTTTGAAAAGGTCAATTTGACCAAATCCATCATAAAGCATGCAAAAATTGGGCCTAAATACTCTCTAACTCTCCAACCAAGTGAGTAAAAGCCCCCCTATATTTTTTCCAGATGTTTGATATCCTTCTCTAACTTTCCTATATGCTTGGAAAGCAATAAAACACTTCTTTAACCATGTCGTAACTAACGTAGCAACTCCATTCTGTTATATATATTATTTTGCATTAAACAATAGTAATTTTGATCAAATGATTTATAATGCATCATTTGACCAAAATACTTTACATTATATAAAGAATGCAAAATAAATACAAAACTAGGACTTGGCTATGATTATAATATAATGTAAAGAAGTGAAAATAAAACATGGAATAAGGAAAAAAAACATAAGCAATAATGCACATTTTCTATTGGAATATATTAGGGTTTAGTAAACCCTAAAACAAAAGTAAGGTAACCAATGTAAAAAATAAATCATTTTTCTACTTTGAGATCTCTGGAAACTTTACTTTGTTCACTTGAGCTGTGCTGCCATGTAATCTTTGAAGGGTCTAGAAATCTCTGCAAATTGGGTAACAAAGCTGGTAAGCATTTCAAGATTTTGTATTTCCCATTTTCTCTATTGTTTGCAACATTTTCCTTCATTGAATGTTCACTCATGACTTCCATTACAAATCTCTCATCGAGCCTTCTGGAGATTTGTTATGCTTCCTAAAAATATTATACATTTATGAGTAGAAATGATAACTCAGGGCCACGGCCATATCTTGTTCTAAACAATTGTTAAGATCTTTATTGGGGTTATAGAAAAAATGTGCCTCCATTATTCAATTTGTTGAAAATTTTTCCTTGAATTCTATGAACAGAAAACAAAGGGATTATTTTGCTTTCCTCTGTAACAATATATGAACACTTTTGATTACTAGGGCCATGGCCATACTTTTGTTGTAGACATTTGAAGCTTTGTGTGCATTTCATGGAAAAGACAACAAATAACCTCCATCCTTCATTTTCATTAGAATCATGAGGTTTCTGTAGATAAATTTAGAGCCTCTTGCTTTTATTTATAGCTAACCCCTGTGATAAACATTCTGAAGCTTCCATGAGCATTTTTTTTGTATCTTTTGTTAAGACTTAGGGTTTCTAGAAAACACTTTCTCTTATTTGACATGCCGCTTTGGGTTTTCAAAAAAAAAAACCCACGCCATCATTATCTTGTGTTTTGTCTCACTTCACTGTACAAAATGAAAGAAAACAAGGCCCTTTTGTTCACTCATGCTTCATGACTCTTCTTTTGTGAAAGAGGACTACCTCACAAATATCTACACTTTTACTATGACTTAGACTGTGTCTGTTGCTCTTTTCAAAACTCATTTTATAGTCATTTGATTTGCACTTATTGAGGAGAATACAATATTTTTCTTGTAAAACATCTTGATATTGTATATAAATCCATGTAGCAAAAAACAGTGACCGCGACATTATGCTTGCTTCAGGTACAACTCTTTTCTTTTGATACCCATGTATTTCCTACAAGAAAAATGAAGATTAGTTACTCCACTGTGAAGGCTTTTCAACTTCTAAGTAAACAAATGAAAATCCTTATATGATGATTGCGGCCTCATTTTTTTTTTTTGATCTTTAACTCTCATGGGTAACTTCATTTTTTCTACATGGTTGTGTGTTTGTCGGCCAACATTGTCTTAATATGAATGGAATTACATTGTCATTTCTTGCTAGAGAACATTGTGATATGACCATATTCATGAGTCAGTGCAAGAGGGTTTGATTGTTCATGAACACATGAACATAGTCTTGTAACAAAACTCTCAGAATCTTCTCTTAATCTAGTATTCTTAGTCTAATAATACAACGTATATGTTGGTCCCACTTTGAAGGATATGACTATCTTTAGTGTTTTCACTAGTTTTTGCACATAGTTTGCCATTCACATGTTATAATATATGATTATATCCTCCTATTCCTTTGATTGGACTGTCATTAATATATTAAAGGTATTCAGACTTGAAACCTTCCAACTACTGATACTCAAAAGGTTGAGACCTTATCCTTTATCAAGGACTAACCTTCTATATCATTGATACTTGAATGAAACAAATGTACTGTTCTAAAAAATATGTTACCTTATTCATGCTTTGTCACATACCTATAACTCTTTTTTAGTCTTATTTTGAGTTCAATATATCTGCAATCCATTACCTTGTGGATATATATATTTTTTCCTTTCTGCCCCCTGAAGTTGTCCTTAACTTAATCAAAGGATTGTATTTTCTAACAATCAAAAATATGTCCCTTATAGAGTTTATCATAACATGACCCATCCACAAAACTGCTCTTGACAGTAAAATATGATTGTTCCTTCACTTTTATGTCCCTCTAGTTGAATGTTCTTCCTTAGCTATGCTCTAAGTGACCAACTATGTTGTCATCTATGATAGATGTTGCTATGTTAATATCTTCATGATACTTAATATTAGGTGATTGTCATGAAGACAAAAAGCTTATAATTTATATGTTGATGTTGTTCTAGTCTGTATAAGAATTTCCTTCATGGTTGTAAGCTTCCAAATTCTTAGAACACAAATCAAGCATGTTGAATGAACCCATTTTTTACTACAAGCAATGATTGTGCTCTTTTACAATGAAAGATAAACCAAAACATATGTTATCCTCTTTGAGCATTGCTTATTATCTCACTTTTGACATTGTACTCCATGTACATGACTGTCATACTGGTAGGAAAGATGACTGTATCCT
The DNA here is from genome assembly GCA_007258455.2 of Sequoia sempervirens. Taxonomy (NCBI): domain Eukaryota; kingdom Viridiplantae; phylum Streptophyta; class Pinopsida; order Cupressales; family Cupressaceae; genus Sequoia; species Sequoia sempervirens. The sequence goes on along the minus strand of VDFB02252616.1, from coordinate 221,044 downwards.
ACAGTATATTTTACAAGCATTGAATCTCATGCTTTCCTTTACATCTTTGTAACATTTAACTACTTCCTTAGATTAAACAGATCAATGAATTCCTACAATCTGCAATCCATTCACTTGTTATTTAATTCACCCTCTCTTCTGATTTTCTTAGGCAAGTATACATCACTTAAGACAATGAAAAATAACTCTCTATCTTAATTGGTATATACTTGATTGGGTAATTCACAAAGAGGTAAATTATTTGATAAGTGTCTTTTAGTGCCTCTTGAAAACACAACAAAGTAGAACACCGAGCTTAACCCTTGTGGGAGCCACGTTTACCCCACGTGCTGAAATTTGATGAAACAGTAACATTGCTTATCCTGTATTTGCACATGAAGCAAACAAGTTAGAAAAATATGTATACTTTGATATGTTGTTTCAATGGTTTCAATGTTTTTCGTAGACACTTAAGGCATTCATTTCTCTTTAATACACATGGAGATGAGTTAATACATGCATAGGTAGATGATATAAATGATCATGTATGGTTCTGACCCTTCATTGCTTAGAGTACAACTCTAATACATTGCTTGACTACTACAGGAACAAGAGCGCAAAGAAATTAGGAAGGACAAGCAACAAGGACAACACCAAAGTGAGACAAGCACTAACCAGTCATTCAGGCAATGACTGGTCATCCCTCTTACATGCACATTTATTTTCCTTTATTTATTCAGGTATTAATTTGTCTTTATTTGTATCAAGGAAAAGTTAGTCTCACGGCTTGCTGTGTGAGACACATGTATCTAATTACATTCAATAAAGATTACATTTTCAAAAATATTGTGAAATCTTTTATGTTTCATTCACTTGTATGAATGTAATAATTTTGTGTTCTTGTAATCTTGTAAAGTTGTTCATTTGTATAACTGAATGCAAGATAGAAGGTTTAGCAAATGTTCCATTTTCTTTCTTCTTTCTATCAATGGGCTCTACCTAATTGAGCCATAGGTGAAAATCTTGGTAGCAATCAAAACTATAGAATAGAATTGAACATTTTATGATGGAAGATATTTCTTCCATAGGAGAATGTACTCCTGGATAATCTTTTGAAAAGGTATGAATAAAGAAGGTAGATTGAAAACCAGAAATGACAGTTTACCTTTTGAATAAAGGAGATAGATTGAAAACCAGAAATGGCAGTTTATCTCCAAAAAAAATGAAAAATAAAAAATAATAATAAAAAAAAAGAAAAAAAAGGATGGCTAAAAACTAGAAATTGCGGTCTCCTGATAACTCCTGATGACTCCTGATGACTCTTGATGACTCCTAGCAACTCCTGATGTTCCCAAGGTTCTATGTAATAAATGTTCTTGTTAATTCCGAGCTCTCTCTGATTAATTCATTGGAATTTTTTCCAGCTGAGTTAATTCACATGCTCTGGTTGACTCTTGCATTTAATAAAAGGTACACATTTATTGTGATTATTATTTAAAAATATTACTTTTTGATTTAGTTATTATGAAATGAAATTAAGTAAATATTTTGAGCATAGACATCTTCACCCATAGTTATTAATGCTATAATAAAATAAGTTTTAATCATTTCAAAATTTGGCGGAGGCATAAGGATTTTACATTGAAGTGACTACTGCAATAAATACAAGTAATAAGGGAGATTTCATATCAATTCAAAATAATTTTGCTTATGTCAACATCGCCACCAATCTCACCAACCATAATTCAAAGTACAAGGTGATACATGTAGAACATCCACAAGGAATGAGGTGAAATAAATGATCAACGTCTTGATACGACGTGCGTTTTTTGAAAAGTGTTGCATCTATGGAAAGAAGCATTCATTTTTCATTTCACTCAGTAGTTTGTATCCATCATTTTCTCTGTTGAAATTGTAGAAGTAAGAAAAATGGGGCATAAAATAAATTCGGAGCTAGAGAACTTCATTTTAGATCTTGAAACAAAGAGATTACTCATAGAGGTAGGGTGGATTGAGTTTATACAAATGTATGAAGGTTTTGAACTTGATTTAGTCAAAGAACTTGTTAGGAAATTTCATGTGAATGTTACCAGAGTAAGAGGGGAAATAATAGAGGTTAGCCCTATTGTTATAAGTGAAATCTCTAGTATTCCAGCTGAAGGTGACCTAGTAAAAAAAGGGCATGTAAGTTTTGAGGAATTGGTGTCTACATTTCATGAAGAACCTAGAAGGAAGCCAAAAAATTTGTCACATAAGGATAGCTAGAAAGGAGTTGCTTGCAATAGTCTAGAGGAGCCATGGAAAACAACTGTAATGTGGTTGATGAAAATTTTCACCTATGAGGGGCAATACGACACAATCTTAGGGCCATGAATGTGAATGCTCACGCATTTGAGGTGTGGAAACACCATACCTTCCACAAGAATTAACCTTCCTACCTTTTCGTTCACTCAAATATCTTCTATGGTATATAGAGTTAAATCTAGGGGTGTGTCATCCATTAGGTATCATAGTTTGATTCATTTAATTATCAAGCACCATTTCATGAAGAAAGAGGTTGGTAAGGAAGGATGGTTAAAATTTTTGTTGACCCCCATTGTCAAAAGTGAAAATAAATCCAAAAAGGGACCCATAGTAAGAAAATTAAAAATTGAGAAAGGAGAAGCTTCTGAAAAAGGAAAAAATAAAGGAAAAAAGGAAGCTACAAGAGACTGAAAGGGTAACCCGTAGTACTTTTAAAAGGAAAAGGCATGCATCACAACAAGAAAACCCTAGTGTTGTTGTTGCCAATGTTCCAACTTCTCATGATTTTCTAGTTGAAACCCCTTATGCCCCTCAAGACACCTTGAAGATCTGTGAAGAAATCCAAGCCCCTGTGTGTTCTCCTGAACAACTTGAAAGTCCTCATAAAGCCCCAATTCTATCTCTATAAATAACCCCTGCTTTAGTATCTCATGGCTCTCCATCTAAAAAGAAATCTCCTCATATGTCGAAAGAAGATAACCCTTTTGGAGGGTCTGATGAGTCTTCTTCCCCACCCATGTTGGTTTTTAAAAGGAGGAAAGGTAAAAAATGAATAACCGAACAAGAAAAATCTCCTCAAATGTAGGAAGAAGAGGAGATGGAAGAAGAAGAAGAAGAGATGGCTAAGGCCATGGTAGTGTCTAGAATACAAGTGGAATTGGAAGAATAAAGGAAAAGAATATAGTTTCTGGAAGAGAAGTTAAAAATAAAAGAAGAGGAATTAGAACAATCAATATCTAAGACTGAGTAGATAGAAAAAGAAATGGTAGAAAAAGAAAGTGTTTTGAAAAAACAATTGAACCAAACTGAAAAAGCCTTACAACAAGCTAATGCACAAGTATTAGCTCGAGCAAAAGAGACAACAAGTTTTAATGCAGTGAAAATAGGAAGACTGAAGGCAGAATTGCAACAAAAAGAGGAACAATTGAAACAATAGTTGAGTAGATTACATTCTCATGAGGCTTCCACCTCATCTAGTCCAAGGAGATACCTCTCTCTAACAACACTAAAGCTTAAGCCTGAGAATAATTAGTTAAGAAGCAAAAATCAGCAGTTATAGAAGGAGAGAGATGAAGCCAATGAGAGATTACAACAAGTGGTAGAGTTGTCCTCAACAATGTTGTCAATGAGGAAACCTTTAGAGTTATATGCATTATTTTTAAGAGAAATAATTTTACAGTGGAAAATCAATCAGTTGGTTCTACAAAGAAAAATAGATTATAATGATGACATTGAACTTCTTATGGATTTTTACAATAGTCATCCTACTATTCAAAACCAAATGTGTGAATAATTTCATCATGGTTTTCTCCTTGGTGATTTTCCACAATATTTTCTAGATGTTTTTGTTGGAGAGTTGCAAATCAGATCTTTTGTATCATTGTTGCAGAACTGGGTTGAATGGGAAAACAAGATAGATCAATACAATGAAGCAAAAATGAAATTATGCATTCCAATGAGGGATGAAACTCCCTGGTCAAATACTTTTAGAGTTGCATTCAAATACTTTGCACTAGGAGAGAATGTAGCACCTATTTATAGGTGAAATTTGACCAAAAGCATTCAAGTTTTTAGAAATATTTAGGATCACCTTCCACACAGAGCTCTAGCTACATCAAGAGATAGATATCATCATTGAAAAGGAGAGAACCAATCTCTCCAAGAAACATTACTTGGAGTCTCACAGGAGTGAGATCTTTGATAGAATCCATAGAGGAGCAGAATGCCAATTAGGTTGGAATGAGGTTCAGACCACTCTTGCTCATTGCACTTGCTCCTACATTGAATTCTCCACTGTAGTTTGTTGGATAAAATCTGAGAGATTGGTTAAGGAGAATTCAAGAACGAAATGGATATGCTCATCGAAAAACATTCTTGGAATATATGTAGTCATGTGGTGATCTGGTTATCTGGTTAGTAGGTAGAAATAGGGATTTTCCAGATCCTCAACCATGAGGACATGGTTGACAATAGGAGGGGGATAATGATGAGTACTCATGATGACACTTTAATTAATCCTTTTTATTTTTTCAAAGACTTTATTATATATTAATTAACTATGTTTGTGGTAGACTATATGCTTGAATGTTTGCTTGTTTTTTCCTTATATTTAACTAATTGGAATATATATTAGAAATGATATTTTGCATTAAATGTGTGCTTTTTAATGATGATTAATGATGAAATGATTATGCAATTTGAGATCTTTCATTGTCATAATAGCATCCTATCTTTGAGGATTCTTTTCAGTTGATTAAATGTTGACTTCATGAGGTGGACGTGTTAAACTCCATGTTTAAAAAACTTGAAATTTGTCTTGCTCCTGATCACTCTAGCTATATCTTGATGAGTGCTTCTGAATTGAATTCTTCAGTCAATTTGAGAACTTCCTGTTCAACTATTATCAGGTGGCGGATTTCTTTATGACACTTTCAGTTATGTTTAGTTTAGTTTTTCCACTTTGCATCTTGGCGGGCTGGGCTAATTCTTGTATTCAAATAAGTGGATATTCTTATAAATATCCATCCTTAGTTTTAGTTTGGGAGTTAGTTAATCTTTCACTTTAGCATTTTAATGTTGGTAATCTGCTATTTTATTCTACTCTCCTATTTTGGCCAATTGGAATGCAAATAAGGAGTTGATTTGAATCTCGGTGTTTAGGTCTCACCAGAGGAAGAGCAGGGCCCGCTCAACTGAAGGAGGTGACCTTGTGTTATGTCCTTTGATTCAATTGATTTCTGTTTAATTCATGTCAATTGGAAATTTAGGAATGTTGATATTTGTTTAATCATTGTTCGTAAATGTGATTATTTATATTCTTAGATTAAGTTCATTACGTTCTCAAAATGGTTTATTATGCTTTACTGTAGATTAATATTCACTCATTTACTATAGATTTAATTATCGTTCATAGGAATTAGACTCATTGGTTATTTTCAAATGCATGTAGTTTTAATGGAAGAGACAATGATGACTTATGGGAAGAAGAAACTAAAGCTTGTTTGGAATTTGTTCATGGAATTTAGTGTTACTGTTTTCTAGGTTAATATTTATTTTTTGCAAACATAAATAGATTCCTTTTTGCAAATGTAAATAGATTTTATTTTTCAAGTACATTTCAATTATGAATTTTAGATTAAGAGTAAATTCAGTTTTTAGCTTAATCCTTCCATGAATCAATTGTAATTAAGTCAAGTGAAATCTGAACTAAGTTATTAGAGTCTGAACAATCGTTAGTCAAGAGATAAGTTAGGATTAAATCTTTTGAATTAGTTAGAAACTAGTTGTTAAGATCCATTTCCAAGAGCTCTTGAAAGCTCTTGAAGGAGCTAAATTGCAACCAAAAGTCACTGTTTACAGTGCAAAACCCCCCAATTCGTGGAAACATCCTTATCGCATATAGCTCTAACACACACCCAATTCGATAATTAAACTATTAAATGATGTAAGAAGTGACATCAACGACCTTTCCCATCACCAAGTTATATAGATACTCTATTCGGGTATGTGCAGGATCATCATGGAAAAATCAGGCCCTTAAGTGGCGAAAAATTCAAAAAAATCAGAGTTAGGAAACTTGACGTAAAAATTTGAATAAGTTATCTATATTATTTCAAAAATATGTAAGAATAAAATATGTAGCAAATTGAATGTAGTTTCTAAACTACTAAGTTTATTTAAAAAAAGGAAAAATCTATTTGGTGAAAATTTGAAATTTCAATGCAGTAGTATTTAAATTTTAAGGAAAAAATAAGAAGTAGGTGTATGTCTGACCACCCTAACCACAATAAAATGATAATATTTTTTTTATAAGAGTTTAGATATAAGTAGATGACTCATGTCCCGATGCGATGCATATTTTTTGTAATTTTTTTCCAAGTAAATAATTAATTATGAATTTTTTATTACAACTTTAAAAAAATATAAAAAACTCATATGTCTAACTGCCTTAACTTGGTCAAAACTTCATAAAATTCAGTTTTTTTTTAATCCTATAATATGCAAAGCATAGAATGTGACACACGTTTTGGATTCAAAAAATGTGATACCATTTGAAAGCTATAGATTTTTTTCAATCAACCTATCAATCAGGACTTTAGTCGTAATTCAAATAGAAAATGAATAATAATAATTCATTAAATTCAAAGTAAATCATAATTTATATTGGTGGAAAGCTGAGAATCTCCTTTAAAAACCCTTTTCGTTTCATCAATTTTGGGTAAAGAAAAAGTTGTCAGCCACATATCCTACACATACCCATCATATCACCACTTTTTTGCCCATCATGATCTTGCACATAACGATTCCTTGTCCGTATGTAAGTAGCTTTCTTAAGTTTCCTATAAGAGGAATGACATGGATAGCAATATGTTCATCTCCCACAAGGTCTTGCAAAGTTTTCAATTCTTCATCTACCAACCTTATGTTCTCTTGTGGGACATGAACAATATCATGCATATTGGTTGTAGGTAAGGAAGTCATTGGAAATGAGTTATGCATGCTATGATCCATAGGGGATTGATTATCAACACTATTAGAAAGAGAGTTAGAAAACCCAAGATCCACGGTGAATGGTGTATCATGGGATGTTCACGAGTCTCGAACTACATCTCACAACATTATTTCTAATAGGACAGAAAGTTGTAAAGCTCATACAAGTTTTACAAATTCAATGCCAACCCAAAATGGAAAGAGGGTAAAGTGCAATGCGATGACCTAGAATGCAATGCAATTTTTAAATTCTAAACAAGGTAATTTGTTGATTACACTATGTAAAAATCTGAAAATGAAGTCTTGTAAATGCAATTTTGAAATCGCACAATGCACTAACTTTATCAAATTAAGCTAGATATGATCAACTTGATGAAACAAAAATTCTGCAAACAGTAATAGAAATATGAAAGCAAGAAAGCAACAAACAAAAATGTAGAAATGAATATTTTAATGCCTAGAAAATTAGATTATGAGTTGATTAGGGACTCATTTTCCCTAGGGCGAATGGGTCCTAGATGAGGGTTTTGAAATAATTTTTTACAGATTTTGGAGTGCTTTTAAGTGGTTTTCAGATTTTGGTTTGTTACAACAAGTTTTAGTTCAATTTTTTGTGAATTCAATGTGGAATGCAAGTGCAAGTTATGACAAAATGACAACCTAGAAAAGCTAGTTTGATATGCAATTTTGTTTTAATTTTCAAATGCAAGTTGATATGATGACATGCTATGTAAATGACATGCAATATGATTGATATTCTTTTATTTTTCAGATTTAAAGAATGCAAAATATGCAATCCTAAAACTTTAAATGAAATGCAAAGACAAGACACCCTAAATGAGACCTAATTCAAAGCCAAGAAATGCAAATGAGTGCAAGATCTAAATCTAGGATGAGAGAGGACTCCAAAATCAGAAAATGCAATGATCAAATGTTAGGTTCACCAAAATGAAATGATATGAAATGGGGTGCTTATGAAAATGAAAAAGGCATGCTGCACCTATTTTCCTTATTTCATTCAAAATATATGTTATAAAATGCAAATGAGAAATAGTAGCCAAATCTAACCCAACTAATAGTCAAAAGGTAGATCTGTAAAGGGTAAAATGTTGTATACCTTTCACCAAAGATGCTTTTTCAAACCTCACTAAGGACTCATTCACCCTATGGTGAATGGGTCCTGGATAGGGCTCTGGATAATAGGTTTCCAAGTTCTGTTTTGCTCAGTTTGCACTCCCAGATTCTAGTTGTTCACTATCGAAAAGCCACAAATAAATACTGTAGATGAGTTTCCATGATTTGACAACTTTTCTTGCAACTTTGACAACTTTCTTCAATTTTTCTCTTCAAATGATCTTCAACCTAAAATCTGCAAACACACATCAAAGAGAGAAAAATGTTTTTTTGTTAGGGAATGGGGGTTTTCCTTGGTCAAACCCCATTTTGGTAATTAAACCTTGAAATGAATAAAAGCACGAAATGAATGATGAATGAACAACAATATGTAACAACTCACCAAACCTTAATTGAAACCTTGGAGTACAAATTTGCAAACTTGCATGAAGTGGCCTTAATAAATGTAGATCTTGATTGTAAAACTTGATTAGAGATAATTCCTTTGAATATGCTTGATTGATCTTGAACATTACATCAACATATGGGATCAAACAACATGCATGATGCAAGGAATCTTTGACATGACAATGGAATCTTTATTGTTGTAAGAATCTTCTTCAAATCTGCCCTTGAATTCCTTAGAAATGCTCTTGAATTGCTCTTGATCACACTTGCTCATAAATTTGCTAGAATGCTTGAAGACTTGAAATTTCTAGGGGGAAACTAAGTGAAACAACCTTGTATTTATACATATGTTAATATTAATTCCCAAAATTCAAATATTGCAAGCCAAAATTGAATTGTAGATTTGAAAGCATTAAAATACCACTAAAAACATATTTCAAAGGGGGGTCCTAGGTCTAAGTGAGGACCGATTCACCATAGGGCGAATGGGTCCTAGGCCACTTACGTTGGAAACACATCAGACAATGTTAAACATTATGTAAAAATACGGTCCTAAAACTATGTGAGGACCTATGGTGAATGGGTTATAGGTCACTTACCTAGGACACACATCTTCCAAAGTTAAGTGTTGTGAAATGCCATTTATGAATGTCTAGTTTTATCCCTCAGAATTTGCATTTAAATTAGGCTTGGATTTGAATTAAAGTGGCCAATTAAGGAAAATTAACCTTAATCAATTAATAGAGCCCTAGATTAGTGTGAAAATGTAAAGGTACACCTTACAACATCAAAAATAAGGAAAAATTAAGTCCATTGAATTTAAAAGGGCCCTAAACTTAATGTGAATATGAAAGACATATTACAACACTAAATCAATGCATAATTAATCTCATTTTATTATTAATTATTTTCAAATTAAGTGTGAAAAGGGATACTTTTTCCTACACTACAATTTCACACTCAAACCCCATCTCAACATTTCTCATTCAACATTCTAGTTTCCTCATGTTCACTTTTCATCCATCAACTATTGATCCTACCACAACTAATCCTCCTACAGTTTTTACCTCTCATACCTAGATTAACCTAATTTCTCACTTGAATTACCCAAATTAAGTAGAAGCTAAGGCATAAATTACCTATCTATGAGAAACGCTTGGGCCTTTTTTTAGTCTCTTCAACTTTCAAATCCATAAAATATGACATATTGAAGCCTCACATTTGTGTTGATTCAAATCAACTTCATGAGGATCTCCTTAAATCTTATTTATTAGATCATAAAAATTACCATACAAACTTCAAAAAAATTAATTATTTTCTATGTTTGTATTTCCTAAAGATGTATAGTAATGAGCAATTCAAAAGTGATTAGAGATATATTTGGTTAATTGATTCAACTTGAAAAGAAGCAAAGTATATAAAGAAATGCTTCCCACTCCAATCCAATGAAGAGTATTGTGTAAATTTAAATATTTTCATCTATATAAAGTAAAAACATGTATGGACATAAAATAAACAATATACTATAGCACAAATATACATGGGAAAAACCCCTTAAGGAAAAAAACTCCACACTCCAAAGAAACCCAATACAATATTTAGTAAAATAAAGGAATGCAATACACTTGCAAAGAAATATATTACAAGAGTATCACTAGTATGTAAAATTGGATTAAATTTGATAGCATAGAAATACTTACAAACCAACCATACAAACTACAACTCAAAGCACAAAATAAATAGAAATGAGTTCAAACTAGAAACCAAAATGATTTAGGAAAACCATCAATAAAACTACAAGAAGTATGGTGCCAAACATGGCTCCAAATTCTAACACCATATTCTTGGTGTTGGCCCTCTTGGCTATTTTTAGTATATTCTTTTCGTATCTTACAATTTAATAAATTGTCATATTTGATTGCCAAAATTAGGTGCCCTATTTTTTCTCATCAAAAAATAAAAAATATGCTCTATGATAAGTGTAGTAAACTAACATAATGTTGGTTGATATTCCAATATAACCCTCCCTTACATTCTCTTACACATCATATAATATATCATATGTAACTTCATTCATGATGATCTTATACACACCAAAATATTTCAGCAAATGGCCAAACTAGGGCATCTTAAATTGAGATTCTTGCCTCCTCATTTGAGGCCAAAAGAAACTAAAAGATGAAGTCTAGTAAGCCTCTAAGTGGGAAACCAACTCTCCACAAGAAGATAAAATCAATAGAAGATTAAATATAAAATTTATTAAAATATATTAAAATGAACATTATAAATGCAAGGTTGAGACACATTGTTTTTTTTTTTTGAAAAAAGTGGCAAGCCACTATATATTTATATTATATTGAATAATAGATATTACAAAATCCTGGTTCAGGCGAGCATACTGGTAGGAAAGAACCAGGAGAAGAGAACCTCTGGTTATAGCTCGAGAAAGTACATATTGATCCTAAGACATGCTGAGCCAACCCCAGAGCATAATAGATTTCATTTACATAAAACAAACCCCAATACATGACCACAAAACTAACAAACCCAATTACATGACCACAGGATTGACCCTTCCCAGTTTCATTACATGTCCCTTTACATAGATGATAAGAAATATTCCCATCAATTTCCAAAACACAGACCCTCGTGGCATTCAATGCTTAATATCTGATTACATAATCAGTTTTCAAAAACTAAACAGAAGAAGAACCAAAATGATTAGAAGGAGGCTGATTTGTTTCCTGCCCATCAAGGGCCATTCACCAAACTTTATTCATACATTTTTTTCTACTTTTAATCATAATCCTATGAAGGAATTGTTGCATTAATAATAGGAACATAACAATAGCAATATTTTCCTTTGGCAATTTGAGGAGGGACTGATAATTGCAAATCATGCACACAAGTATGATTCCTCAAAAAGGAAATTGCATGAAACTTCCTTTTTATTTGATCTATGTCCTCCATGTTAAAAGCGGAATGATAATTGTTAAGAACCTGGTAGAGGTGAGATGAGGTATCATGCATTGTTGACAGAAGCATACCTTGAAAAACTTCTGCATACCACTTTTTGCAGTGAATTAGATGCCTAGGGAATAAACCTCCTACTAGACCATCACCTTTGGTGAAATCATATTGCTGCACACTTATAAGTAATGCATCATTTTCCATATACCTTCAAACAACAAATTTAGTAGCTATTGATTTTAAAACATTGTAGGTTTGAACCAAGTCGAGAATGTTTGATAAGAAAATGGACAATAGATTTGCAAGAAATATGACCCTTTGAAGCTCTGTGTGCAACACATCCTCACCAATAGTTAGCAACATAACCTCATGATAAAACCAATGAAATATAGTCCCCTCTTGTTGTGCCTCTATAAAGATTCTATTCTTGGAGAATTTTCTTGGAAATATTCCCACTCCAATAATAAAGCTCCATAACCCTGCTAAGATATAAGGAATTGATCCAATTCTAATCGTGAATTAGATTCATATGACTAATGTAGTGCATTGTGTATTCTTTCCCATTTTCATCATTTTGTGTTTAGAGAACTTTGATAGTAGGTTTTATGGAAAATATATAGAATCAAAGGATTTTATGGATAAAAAGTATGAGGATTAGAAGATTTCGTAAATAGTTTTCATGTCCTCAAATTCCTTTTATAATCTTCATTCTATATAAATTTGACATCTTTCTTTATATTTTTTCAAATACCAATGCCTTATTGGCTAATTGGATAATCAAACAACATATGGATTGGATCTTCCCTTGAAGGATATGGAGTTATGATGATTTTCTTGGAGGAGGCATGTTAATATTAGCATCAATTTCATAGAATCCATATCAATGTCTCATTGAGATATAATGAATCCCAAAGAAGGCCATTGGAAACTTCAAAAACACATTACTTTGGACTTATCCATACTGTGTATTGTCATAATCATTCACATATTATCTTGAAGTATTTATGGTGACATATCTAGCATTTTTATTTTTCTACGATATCATCCACATGATCTCCTAATACCTTATGCATAAGATAATGGAATATCAATGCCATGATCCTTTCATATATGGATTCCATGTTTTTTAATCCAAAATGTATGACATGACATAATGAAACATACCTCATGATGCAATAAAATCTATTTTATATTGATCTTGAGGATTTATCATGATTTAATTGTAGCTCGAAAAACCAAACATAAAAGACAAAATTTTATTACCTACTGTTGAATCTACAATCATATCAATATTGAGTAATAGGAATTCATCTTTAGGATTGGGTTTGTCAGACCTATAAAGCTCATCCAAATTCTAATATAGCCATTATGTTTAGCAATAGGAAGCATATTAGAGAGTTCGAGTCCAATAATCTATTGGTCTTATAAATATAGCCTTTAGCACAATTTATAATCCCTCTTTATCCATTAAACCAATTTAAGGATGCATCTTTAAAATATTTTGCTTAATAGGTTTAACATCATGAGGATAATAATAAGAATGATTATGTTTCTATAAATTCCAAGCATGTCTTTATGACCATACAAAATAAATCTAAATTATTTTAGTAGGATGACCATGTTACATGATTCATATTAGCTTAGACCATCTCCTACTTTTAGGATGTATCCTTGTTTTTTGATACATACATACATACATACATACATACATATATTGTATATACAACCAATTGTAATTGTCTTTAGATCTTCAATAAAGAGTTGTGTGGGAAAAGTGTCTAGAGGATTTCCTAATGAAGGAAAATATTTTCTAATAAAATATTAATTTACTTAAAATGAATGTAAATCCATTATCATGATGGTAAGTAAGTATGTTGACATATACTCCTAAATATTCAACTAAAGTTTTATTATTTTTGAAAGTATCTAGACGAGGAAATATGTCTATACAACCATCATAGACTAAATCAAGGTATAATAAGGGTAAAATCTATATTATTACTAAGAGTGCATGAATATTATGTGTCCTTGGTGTATTTATTTGAAGGATTTTAATATGCTTTATAATTCCTTGTTGATCTAAACCTAATCCTTGTCTACTATAACTAAGATTTTATAAAATTTCATATCCTTTACCATAATGTCTACCCAACTTGGATGCTTGGATAAATATTTTTCATAAGATTGGTTAGTTTTGTATCCATGAGAGGTACCATCTTCACTAGAATGAGTATCCATATGAGAACCCAAAAATAATATGACCTATAAGTTGCAATCAATAGGGAAAGATGAAGAAGCCTGGTTTTCATCATTTGGTTTATTTCTCATAGGACTTGATGATTTTGAAATTTAAAAAGCTCCAATCATATTCAAGATTGGCATGAAACACAAGAGAATTAGGTGTAGTTGGATACACCATATGAAAGATTAGTTATAATGGGGATATAAATATTTTATTCTTTTTGAATAATTTTTAAATTTTGTGTGTTATGGTCTATTTTCACTATACATTACTTGTTCTTATTAGTGAATTTAATTTTGTGATTCAAAGCATTGATTGGACAACAACCATTTCATGGATACATGAGTGTACTAAAAAGATGTTGTGCACTAATTTTTTAAGCATCACATGAAAATCAGTTTGAATGGTAATGGGCCTAAAGAGATATGAAAAGTAACATAACCAAGACATTCTCACATGATGGTGCAAAATCCTTTTACATTTACTACAAACTTTTGAGGATTAGATTAAGTAACTTGGTTCAAGTCTAGAAAATGGTTGCTACATATATTCAATTTGTTCCCTCCACTAGCACTCATTTAACTCTAATATCTCCATACCTAGCCATAATGCATAATGGCCTATACTTACAGGTCACATGTGGAGATGGTAACTCACAAAGTTTAAAGTTGATTTTGTCACCATCTTGAAGTATTTTTTGCATTAATGAGCCTATGAACTTAGGAGTAAGAATAGATGAAGTAAATATGTGTCTTAGAATTTCCTTTAAGATGTTCTTATGCTTTTATTAGCAACATACCAAATTCCAAGAATATTTTGGTCGTGGTATTGTGAGAATGATCATGTGTATCATACCACATGATTGCACACCTAGGGTTAGAATAAGTCAGTGGTATATCTAGGGGATGAAATGTGGGAATAGAATTATAATCAAAATATAAAGCATGGAGAAGAATAAAGCCATATGACATGTAATAAGAGTATCATAAATTTTGGTCATATCATCAGATGTACCTTTATTATATGATGTAACATCTATAGCTACAATGGAATAATAAGTATATCATATGCATGTCCTTGCAATAAATATAATACAAAATGTTTCAAGTGAAGGAAAGGTACTCAAAGGAAGCATAAAATGAGAACAAATCACATTACTATCATTCTCAATCTAGAATAAGTATGTAATATATGATAATCATGAAGGGTTGAAGTAATATTATCCAAAAGAGAAGGGTAAGTAATGACCAAATCCTTAAATGAAGAAAATGAGCATATGTGGTGATATAATACTTCCATAGAAGTAACCCCATTTGTGTCATATAATGTCATAATTGAATCAAGGACAAATGGATCACATGTAACAAAGTGTGTAAACATGTCAATATTAATAAGGGGAGAATGAAAAGATTCCAATGATGGAGGACAATGCAAATCCATAATGTGATAATGGTCTATGCAAGGATGTAAGGTTCATGAGTATGAAATAAAGATGTTAAACCCTAAAAAGAGTAATCACATAATATTGAACAAATAATATTTATTGTAAGAAAAATTTCTCAATCATATCTAAAATAGATGTAAAATGTAAACTCTAAAGAAAATATAAGGGTGGGTAGAATTTATGATATGTGAATAGGAGCACTAAACCCCAAGGTGGGGATGTGTTAGTGAGGCACATGGATGGAATATGAATATCATATTTGAAAAGGTGTGAAATATAAATAAATTTAGATTTAAAAATCCTAACAATGATGAAAAACCTTAGGAGGAAAACTAGGTAAGATCATATTGGTTCACCGAAAATGTAACAGAAAATAAGGTTTCTCTAAGCTTAACCTATGGTCCAATCTAATCAAATCTATACAAATAAGTACACATTAACCTAGATTAATAAATTATGAGTTGTAATTTATGGGATAATGTATTCTAAATTAAATGCTAAAGTACATAAATTAAATATGAAGGAGAGAGGTACTTATATTTGTAACAAAAGAATGAGTGCCCTTAATGAAGATTCTGGAAAAGGTCTATCATAGTCTTAGGATAGTGGCACTCTCCACCTATATCTTGCCTTGGGATCTAGAGATTCAGTTTACAATGTGTGGGTTCAAGCTCATAGATTAAGTTTAGATCATAAGGCCTGCATAAATATCCTACACCCATAGGAAGGAATCAATTGCCTACATGCTTCTACATTTTTATTTTCTCAATTCATCAATCTACTTTCTCTAACTTTTCTATTATTTGGGATTAGTGGTCTTTAAAACTACTTTTGAAAGATTATCATCATTTTGTAAGAGGACATGCTCACTTTGGTCAACTGTCAAAAATATGTGTAAGATATTGAAGACAAAAGATTTCAATTATGCAAATGTTCAAGAGTGGTGTGATGTAGAACTAGGCTTTTTTTAGTGGTCCGAATGGAAATGTTTTCTACATGCTCCTTAGTAAGTGTGAATGATATTCAATGCCATCCAACAATTAAAATGATCATGATTGAATATCTTTAAAATATAAGCACACAGTGATAAATTGTACAAACATGTATAGTCAAATCAAGACAAGAAAAAGATACACTCAATCAAAATTTTAAATTCAAATTTGAAAAATTAAAAGAAAAACCCACAACCATAAAGTTGATACATAAAAAACACTTAGATTAAGATAAAAAAATTAATGTACAATAACAATATAAGTAATCAATGTATGAAAGGCCCTAACTTTATAAAGGATTATATTATTTATTAAAAAAGAAACTTAATTGCTTGTAGTTTTCACAGTCCACGATAATGATACTGAGATTTCTGGTTTGAAACTCTGTGTGATTTTTAACATCGACGTTTCGGATCAAACTCCATGTTAAAAATCAAACTGCATGTCGTTCTCTTTTTCTAATAATGGATCATGGAGTTTGATCCAAAATGTCGATGTTAACAATCACATACAATTTCAAGTCAAAAATCTCAACATAAAAAAAACTTGTTTAAAGTAACCTGCACCTCTTGTTCATGATTCCACAATGAATATTAGGACACAGCTTTTGTTATTTCCATGCAAAAACCAAAAAAGCCATGGAGATTCCTTGTCAGATCTTCTCCCAGTTCATATTCGTTGCTTGACAGCAGTTTCTGTCGTTTCAACTGCTCACTGCCCACTGCCCAGGCTTGAATACAGATTTCACGAGAGCACGTCTGATATAGTTGTACTTGTTGGAGACATGCCTCCCATTGCCCATTCCTTCCTGCAACACCGTACAACCACACACTACTCATTTCAACACTGCAAAAACTGAAATAGACAATCTTGGGATCATATATAACTGAATATACACCTGTTTATATACTAATCCCAAGGACCTCAAAGTTTGTTTTTCCCTGTAATAGCGTCCAAATAGATACCTTGTTCCCTACATTATTAAAAAACAATAGGAGTATTTTACGGATCAGGCCTGGAATTTCAAATCAAGCATGCCTGTCAACGGTATATTTTATTGTCTTTCTATTTACTTTCTCGTTTATATCAATAAAAGAGTTGTTTGTTTGATATAGGAGGATGAGTCTTAGGTCGAAATTTCTTTGGTTTAGAGTTAAGGATTGATTTTATTGTCTTTTTGTTTACTTTTTTGTTTATATCAATAAAAGAGTTATCTGTTTGAAATAGGAGGATGAGTCTTAGGTATTCATTTTGCCAAAGTCGTACAGGGTATGATTTTGGATTCATCTCTTGTGATGTTGGGGGTTGTGCACTCATTGAGACTTGATCCCTAGTGGGCTCATTAAGAACCATTCAACTTCAATAGTAGACTAAGAACCCATTGATAAATATTATGTTATGGTAAGTTTTTAATTTATGTTGATTTCTATTTAGTTGTGTTCTAGTTGTAATGAGATAATTTAATATAACTATATATTGATAAAACGGTGTAGTTTTGTGTAATGTTGGGTTCATTCTTTAATTTGTCACTTGTTTTACACCCATTTACATACATTTGATTCTCTCCTATTTTAATATAAGTATACTTATTCTAATATTTTTATCATAATTGCACCTAGTATTGTCCCCAATTTCTAGACCTTCATTTCCTACCTCAATATTAGCACTTTCTTGTCCTTGGACAATCTTGTAGTGTGGGATCAATCCCATGACATGTGAAATTGACCAAAATTTGAATTTTAAAATTTAGAAACTCTCTCCTATTCCACTAGTCATTTTGAATTGGCATGACATATGTTTGTGTGATTAATTGAATTTTTGGTATTTAATAGGCACTCAATGTGCATTTTCTATCTTTGACTATTCATTGAAAATCCTAGATGCATTACATGGATCATCATTCTAGGAATGCTTTTCTTTGGAGCACTAAAAGAAATATAATTTTGCATCTAATCATTATGGGGTATTTGCATGATTGAAGACTATTACTTTTTATCGTGGTTCCACAACTATGAAAAGTAGTTAAATATCAACCTAGGATAACTTGGCCCTTGCTAATTGGCAATTTTCCCTAGGTATTTTTAACTACTAATACTCTTTAACAATCAATGGAGATGAGAGAACCTAATAGATCTAATAGTATATTTGCATAATGCACCAAATAAAGATTATACATTAGGGGTCATATTTACACAATATAGGATTGGTTTAAAGTTGTAGAGTCAAATTAGAGAATCATTCAAGTTTACACAAAATTCTAAATAATAAACAAATTGAGGAAAAACACTTTTCTATATCTAGGTGTATAAAAGTCTACATTGTATTAGGTTCTATATTTATCATTGCTCCACAATCTATCTTAAATCCCTTACACTTACTTTTCTAATTTATAATTGATTTACATAATTTATTATTTTGGGTATGTATCATTAGTTTAATCTAGGTCTAGGTACATGCTTAGTTGCTTGTATTTATCCAATTATCCCAAATTAATCTTAATGAAAAGGTTATTTTCCATTACATTTTTTGTGAATGCATTTAATCTTACACCCTCTAGGGTTCACATTTAGGGATATACCTTAAATTATTCAAAGGTATTCTTTATCTAATATAATTCTAGTTTTATCATTCATTTTTATTTTTTCTAGGGTTTGATTGCTTTTAGTTTTATATTCTTAGTATACCTTGATTAGGGTTTTGAAATACCTAATGACATACATCTTTCATCTCATCATCCTAGCCTTGGATATTATTACCTTTTGGATCCTTTAATGTCTTATTGTTTGGCCAATCTACATGTACATATCTCAAATTTGACCATTTCCTATTTTTCATCACATGTCATCCTTCCATCCTTGACATTTTAATTCAAAAAAATATTCTATGGATAAGGATGTATTCTTATGGAGATATTATATTTTATAATGTATTTTCTTTCCCCCTTTCATTGAATAGGTTAATTCTTATCCTTTCCTTTTAGAAACACTTCACTTGCCCATGAGTACAATCTTGATTATATTACATCCATCGCTTGTGATATTTGTAATTCCTACTACATATTTACCTTATGTGTCATTCATTTTTTATGTTATATGTGGTATCAAGTTATTTGATAGTGTATTTGTGATACATGTGGCATGAATTTTTTACAAATTTTCTATTGAGGCATTGCATTGTTATCAAGGTGTGTTGATTGTGTACTTTAGATATTGTTGTGATTTTAAATGCTTTATCACTATATGTGGTTTTGGATTGCCATCAATGTATGTGTTTGATGAGGTTTTGTATTGGAATATCTTATCCAACTATGTATTGTGGGATGAATATGTTATGATTTTATATGTTTGGACCATTATAGAGCTTTAACTTCAATATTTGTCTATATTTGTTATAACTGTTGATTTTTATATTTGGATTAACATTGTGTATTATTGTTGGTTCCAAATCTTGTTATGTAGTGTAAGGAAGTTAAGGTAGCGGAACAACTTCCTACACTAATCTTGAGAGGAGAATAATGCAAAACTTTTACAGATCTTTAACAGTTATAGAAACTTAAACAAAAATAAACATAAATATCATGCATACCACGACACAATGACTTACGTGGGGAAAACCCTTTTGGAAAAGAAACCCCACACTCCAAAAGCTGCCCAATATATTATTCAGTAAATCACAAAGATTACAATATACTTGCAGAGCAAGCTTCTCATAGGAGTATCACCACTCAAAGATCAAGAGACAACAGGATTGTTATCAGACTCTCAGAATACATCATCGTCTCTCTACCATGGCTGTAATACTACACCCTCATAAAATAGAGTTACATTCTAGGGCAAGGCAGGCTAACAAAATATCCACCATTAGATCTAAAACCTAATAATTAATAGTCTAGATTTACATTGTATCATTTATCTAATGTATGTCAGCCATTTTAGTAGTTTCCTAAAAAAGTTAACAATTTTTTCTTACATGCATCCCACTCCCCCCCTTGATGCCATTATATATTACACCTATCCATGTAACTAATAGATATATATATATATATATATCCTACCAACAATAACCTTTATATAATTGCAAGGTTGGGATACATTTTCCCAACATGTAGATCATGCTAGTTGTTGATGAGGATTATCTTATTCAACTCACTTAAAATAAATATTTCACACATAAAAATATAAATTCATTTATTGGAAATGATCAGTGATTACATAATAGAAAATTTGAAACTAAATAGAGGATGCTATCCTCAATAGGTTGTAACACATTATAGTTTCAAACTCTTTTCTTTTTGAGCCTTTTGACTCTTTTATAACTTCAAATCTAATATTGTATTTTCACTTCCCTCCTTGCTCACAACCTACCACTCTCAACTATATTTTCTCTGCCTTGAAACTACCAAAATATGTCATAAATTCCCTTAGGCACCTCCTTGCATATTTTGGAAAGTGCAACTGCATCACCAAAATAGGTCAACTTTTGGGAGTCATAACTTTTGATCTAGGCACTTGATTGAACTTTTTGTTTCAAATTGTAGTGCTCAAAGTGATCTCTAACCTTGAAATTTTATGTATCCAATTTGACCAATTTTTAGGGCCTCATTCCATCATTTGAAACATCAAAACACAATTTTAAAAATTTTTCAAGATTTTCAAAAACTTAAATATTTAATAACTTCACATCCAAACTTGAACTCAGCTTGAAACTCACCTAAAATTTTCATTTCAAGAGTTTTTGATGTTTTAGATCATTCTTTAGGACTTTTAGAGGAAATAAGCTTCATGGGTATTCTCCAAACCAAAATGATAGTAAAATAAAACATTTTTTGGGTGATATAAGACTGATCTTACACCTCTAGATGCTCTAATAGATAATGGTGAGGCCCATACACAAGATTGTGATGTGAAGGGGAAATGTGTAGTGCCCCTCCATGATTCACCTTTTTACGTTGTTTTTGTCAAATGTTTGTGGATTCATTTTATGTCTCAGGTACTCTTTGCACGAGGATTGCATGTTGATGATGATATGTTTAGATAATTTCCATGGCTATGTGTGATGTTCTATGTTAGGATTTATCATGTGTGCTTTTAGATATGCTAATCATATTGATAGATGCTTATGTCCATATTCTAATGACTAATGGAATAGTGATGTTTGATGTTGATTAGTATTTGATTATTGATGTTATGAGATGTTATTTGATACATTATATGGTGATTTTAAATGCTATTTAGGTGTGAAGGGAAGGATGTCATATTTCTCACTTGTGAGAACCCTGCAATGTTTTGATTTCTCTTCACTAGGCATGTGATGATTATATATATTTATAAAGATGTTTATGTGTTGTAGGTTATAGGTACTAGGCATCAAATCCACCTAATTTGGCAAGTCTGAGTGTGCCTAAAATCCAATGGAATAGTTGATCGGAGATGAAACTTGGTCCCCTACCCTAGCCATCATCCTTGAGGAGGATGAGTATCTAGTCTGGTACCTTGTTAGTGTGTTAGTTTTGTCTGTGGTTGGTTGATGATTGCTTGTGGTCTTGTATTCAACCTAGGTTAGGGTTCAGGTAATTGTTTGACATTTGGTTTGTTTAATTTTAAATTGTTTGATAAATGATGTTTTTGATTATTTAATGCATTAAAATAATTATTATGTAAAAGGTACCATGAAAAGTAAATATAAATATATTTATTAATAATTATAGTTTATAATAAATTAAGTGTGTAGTGTAATATTAAAATAAAATAGAATCAAAATGGAATGTTATAATAAATAAATAGTAAAATAATATAAAAAGATAGGAAGGTTTTTCATGCAAGTTCATGCACAACTTTGACCAGGTTGTAGAAAAAGAAACTTAATGTTTTTTGAGGATTTTGTGAGATTTTATTATATTTTTGTTTTTGAAAACGAACAACTTTTCTTTTGTATATATTTTTCCTTTTGAGAAATGGGGATTATTCATTCTATTCCGAAGGAAAGGAAATAATTTGTCTGCACATTTTACATATTCTAGTTGTTGTGGAGAAATGGGGAATTTTGGGAAGAAAATTTTTGTAAGACAATTGCTTTCCATTGTTGATTTTTTGAAAGGGAGGAACGTAGATGGATAGGAAAAGGAAGGCATCATATCAAATCAATTTGGAGAAAACAAAAAAATACAGATGAGTCTCTATTCCTCCTATGTTAGTGCTATTGTTTGACTGCTTAACGATTTAACCATTTTGTTTATAATCTTAGTGTAAATATATTTTATGCATATCCCGTAGTTGTTGCAACTCTGAGGAATTATTTATTTACATTCGCCGGTTGCATTCTTGTAGTTTTGATGAATTCAATTGTGTGTATCTAGTAACCATTGTATTTCACAATTTATCATCTGCTTGAAAGTTTCTTTGCCTTTTAATTTAATCCTTTTAGGTGCATATTTTGTAATTACTGCAATCCATGAGATGTCATCTATTTGAGGCATTCAGTTAGAATACCCCAGCTAATTGCATTCAAATCAAAAGTTCTAAAGCCTCTCCTCAAATCATTTAGCACACACCCTATTACCTTTCATTATGTGAGACGTGATTCTTTGGGTCCTTCTTCCCTGTAGCCATGTGCCTCCTCTTTGTTTCCAACCCTTGCATGCATGTCTAATCGTAGGCTCTACCTAATTGACACCACGAAACAAGTGGCCAGTGACACCATATTCACCTTTGCTATGTTAAGATCGCACAAGATTATAATATGAATGAGATTTCAAGTGATGGGTGGGGGATTATCGAACATGTCGTATGTACTATTGAGAAGGGATCATGGCACAAATGATGCATAAATGGATTTTATTTTCTGCCTAATATCGATATGGAGGGGAGGAGGAATTTGGGATCCTCGAGGAAGCCAGTGAGTTTGTTGAATAAAGGAGGATTGAAGACACAATTTGTAAGTTCTACCTTTAAGTTTTAGGTATGTAAATTGACCTTGTTGTGTAAATATTTAAACTATTATATTAGGATTGTTCAACAATATATTTTATATTGATCGTTGTGACTTGTATGTAATTCGTACATTTGCATGCATGGTGAGGCATTATACAAATATACTCATAAACCTGAAACTACACATAGTATATGTATCCTTGCCTTGAAATGGAGAGATTTCATTTTGTTGCATGATCGGTGCATAGGGGAGAATTACAGAGTTACCCATCCGCCATATAGGAATAATGATGATTTAAGAGAATTGATCTTAGGTTTTGTCAATAGGAAGATTCAAAGTTCTTTTGTATATATATAACTGTTGGAAAGAGACAATGCACAAGTCATCTAGTGTTTTCATTGATGGAAACCCTAGTTAGTAATCCCATCCGCACCTCAGTATTTGCTTATTCCAGAAGTCAGATTGAAGATATGTGTTAATTGCCAAAGCTAAAATAGGGCATCTGACAGAGTTGTGTACATTGACTCATATGTAATTTCTGATTATCATTTTGTGTTGTGGATCTCAAGGAAGGTCTTTTGATGTATGAACTATCTTATGTTTGAATCATAGGGCTTCACATTGATTGGTGTGCAAGTTAAAAGATCCAGTTTATTGATTTTTAGTCTAACAATGCAAAAAGGCCAACTAGATGAGTATATCATGTTACAATCTTCGAGGCTAACACTGTTTGGTCTGCATTGATAATTATTTATGGATTGGGCTGACAGTTTGTACACGTTTCATATTTTGTTAAAGCTAACATGCAGTTGTTCTAATCTCTAGTTGTGGATATATATAATCAATTATTCATATCATTTTGATATATGATGCAAGAGTTAGAAGGATTATAGATCGATTGTGTGCAGTTTCAATTGACCAAAACAAAGATTGGTGATTTGGATTAAAGCAGTCAGAGTTTCAAGAGAAGAATCAGACATAATGTAAACAATGTGGTCAATGTGCTTAACCAGAACTATAATCAGGCATTAGCAGATGCTATCTCATAGTTCATCCACTCCAGTTGTCTTCTGAATGTGACTATAAGACAATGAGTTTTTTTTGGGCAGTAAGCCTTTTGTATTTGAGTAGTTTTCTCTAGGCAGTATGCTTGAATGCATGTGCATTCCCCATTTGTAATACTTTTAATAGGGTATAATCTTGTGGATTAACCTCCACCGTGGTTTTTCCCCTAATAGGGTTTCCACATAAAAATCCTTGTGTTATGGTGTTGTGGTTGATTACCATGTGTTCTTGCATCTTTCTTTTGGTTCAATGTTATAAGTGGTTTAAAGATCAAGTTAATAAAGTTAAATTTTGTAGAACACTGATTCACCCCCCCCTTCTCAGTGTTCCTTGATTCCAACAATAACGACAAGTGGAGTTGCCAGTACTATGTGAAAATATAGGCGATCAACTATTTTAAACTTATTATTTTGAGGAAAATTTTGCAAAACAGATTTGTTAAGTTAGTATTTAACTGGTGTTGACTGCTAGAAATTTAGTATTTCACTATTGTAGTAATTACAATTGCTACAGGAGACTTTTCACATACAATGTATAGTAGAAGCTGGACCATCTTCCTACGTTAGACTTATTTCATTCTTTGCACATATTAAAGTTTAATACATTAAAATTCTTCTGAGTTTCATGTCATTAAAACAACTCTTATATCTTCAAATCCAAGATGTTGGGATATAGACAACTTATATGAGTTGTTAGTAAAATACTTTAGAGAAATGGGCCTTGTAGGCTCCAAGGGATGTAGAAAATAAAATGTTTATAGTTATTTTTTTATTTTTAATAGGTTTCAGATGTAGCTATGTAGTTCAAATTAAAACAAACACATCTAGTGAATAGACAACAATGAGGGCATAGAAAATTAAGGTTATAGCAGGCCAAATGAGAAAATAGAAGTGACTAATATATTAATAATCTTATGATGTTTTTTATTTATATACTTTATTGACTACAACATCTAAGTTTATGAGATTTAGTAGAGCATATAGGTGAGATAATATTTTGTCCTTTTCTATTACAACATCATCAAAATTTGAGGGTAATATGACTGTTTTTTTTTGTATTACCACTTTTAATAAGTGTTCTTCATATACCATTTCCTTTATTATGCCATGTTGAAGTGATATATATATATATATATATGGTTATGGTAAAAGAATATTTTTGTCCATGTAATTAATTGATTATGTTAGGTAAGAGAATTGGGAAGTTGAGTAGAGTGAATTGAGTTACTTATATTTAGATAATTGAAGGATTTGTTTAAATAAAAGAATTAGATTATTTTCTTTGTTAATTATGAACACTAATTTCTTTTATAATTACTTAACAGTCGAATTGTTAATCTACTATGTATTTCATGATTGTATTATGGGACTTATTTGCTCGTATTGAATTATGTGTTTGATTAGTGGAATTAGGATGAATTTTGCTTATTGTTCAATGTGGGAGTCTCATGTGCTAAGTGGTTAAGGTCACATTCCAGAGGTTTAGGAGGGAGTGTTTTGTATGTATGGGTTTTATGTTTGTTTCACTTGGAAGTGGTTGGCACTGTTTGAGTTGTGTGCAAGAGGGTCTATGCCTTGCACTGAGTATACATTCTTGTGATTGTGATATGTGGGTAGGATGTTCTATGCCTTGCTTTGTGTGTGGGATTCATGTGGTTAGGTTAAGTGTATAGGATAGTAAATTCCTTGCTTGTTTGTAGGGTTTACTAGTTGCAAGTAGGGGGAGTGGCTCTTAATGGGGGTCAACATCTAGTGAGAGATTGTTAGGACAACCCATTGGAGAGTTTCTTAATCTAGTGATAACTAAAAATGAATTAGGGAGAATGGGTAGATCTCACATTAAAAAAGATTATGGATTCCTCACCTATGCTTGTAGTGCTCGCTTAGGCTAAGGATGGGTTGAGAAGGCCTGGTTGCCAAGATCAACTTCCTTGTCCTCACGAATGGAATGTTGGTTCTGCATGTGTCACCCTATGGGGCCGGTGTCTAGTGAGAGACTGTCAGGACAACCATAGATGGGGGCCAGTGTCTAGTGAGAGACTGTCAAGACAACCCATGCTAGGACCATGCGATGACACTCTTCCCTATTGTAGTCTAACATTCCCTAGTTATTCTTTTCCC
>VDFB02252616.1:70572-194667 GCA_007258455.2 Sequoia sempervirens | reverse complement strand
AACCCAAATCTTTCTTGTTATTATATTGTTTATGTTCGCAGGCAAATCCTGTGGGAAACTTCAAAATTTTCAGATGACTTATTTTATAGCATTGCTTTGGTGCTTTGTTAATAACCAAGGAAGTGCACCTATATTAATTTGTTCTCCATCGCTATTTAATTGAATGACATTTTCATTGCATTGATTGGCTTCCTGAATGTCACTACAAATTTTAACAATTTTTTGTTTGTCATGTCTTCCATCCAATATTTTCCATAACATTTCTGTTATATTCTTTCCAATATGCATTGTATCAAACAAGTGCACAATTTGTAGCTACTCATAGTAGGGAAACCTACTAAATTGTCTGAGATAACTTTTCAGTCCCTGTGGAAGTCGGCCATTAATGCCTTGACGACCTTCACGAAGCATATAAGTTAAAAAAATTAACGACAATCATTGCCAATTACAGCATGAGTAAACACAACACAATATAAAGATATAAATTCAAAACATATCATATATGATAGATAAACAATTTCATCCGATGTATAACCTTGACGATTGATTCTATTATATTCCAACTTCCATAGGTGAGGTGACATTCTTCGTGGTTTTGATGTAGTCTCCTCTTTCCCATTGAAAAGATGTTTTTCAGTAGTTCGATACTTATGATTTCTATGGAAGAAGTGCCTATACTCATCAAACACCTGCTTTCCTAAACTCGTTGAACGACGAGATTTCATCTTTGGACCACAAATTAGACATGCAAATTTTCCCTTTGTTTGAAGACCTTCAAGATCATATTTAATTGGATTAAATATGTCAATTTTTCAATTATATATAATGAATAGATTATTTTAAAAATATGCATGATATCTACTTCATCAAATTAAATATTGTTAAAGTGCAATCGAACATTATAACATTTCACAAAAATGTGTTAGCCCTGGGGCATCATGAATTGTCCATACGAGCATTGCATGGAATTGAAATTGTTTTTGTCCTATTGGTCTAGAAACATCATACATAGTGACGCCATTCTACAACTTTAGTAACTCGTCGATAAGAGGCTCAATATATACATTCATATCTTTAACTTGGTACTTACCTAGTTGAATGAACATAAACATTACATAATTATTATAACCATTTTACTGCAATATATATAAATTAATGTACATGGACTATTGAATGAAAATATGTCATTATGCAACAAATAAGATAAATGAGAGCACTGCTAAAGAAAATTGATGTAAACAAATACCTAGAACAAATTCATTGACAACATTATCTCTCGCTTCTCCTTTTATTAGATATCCATGGAGGAATGTTATTGTAGATAACAAAAAATAGGCTACACCGAGTAAATAGATCTCAACTCCAAATGGATTGAGTTGTCCATCTCTCAATGAAAGCTCGAGATTACGGTGTTCTTTCAAAGTGTGGCCATTTTTCCTCCATGTCCCTAAATGTAGAACCATCCATAGGAATTCAAAGAATGTCATCTCCACTTCTATTCCGTGCATGGCAATCCATAAATTGTACTAAGCTTTTGCACCTAAATAATTGCATATGTGAACAATGAGAATATAACAAAGAACCTTGTGAGACACCTTTTTTGTTAGTTGATCTATTCGATATCTACTGATATGAAATTCTGGGCATTCTGTTGCAAATTCCTGTTGTTTATGATATATAATATGATCATTGGACATGCATCTATTGCTTGATACTCCATTCCGATATCTTTCATAATGGCAGATAAATCTCGGTATGAGCAAGGTAAAATATTTGATGGTGGTAATAAAAATTCACCAATCAATCTACAACAAAAAATAATTTGTTAATATAAGGAATATTAATGGTACATATTTCATCATTTATTTACTAGTGATGAACTAACAACAAAAATAGATGAAAAAGATGACATATATGAGATACCTTAACATCCATGAGATTGCTATGTTTGATAAACCATTCATAACCTTCAAGTTCAAACAACAATACAACAAAGAGAAGAGTTGTTTGGGAGCCTTCATAAAGGGGCTTGTATGCCTTCTCAAGTACAGGTAAATCATCAACATCATCAAATTCAACTTGATCATCATGATCAGCTCTCACTAAATGTGTCATGGATCAATGTATTTGTACCATCATCTTCAACTGTGTTTTTGGGCATGATCATCTTTTTCCAAGATCATTAACTTCATCCTTCGATATCTACACTCCATGTTCATCCACTTGTAAAACCACATTCTCTGCCAGCCGTGATAATCCATATCATCTACCCTAGGGCACCCCACCTTTATAATATTGATAGACACAAATAAACCATGATCATGATCAAGTGATTATATATATATATAAAATGTTAAAATAATATAAACATTTACAAATTCAATCAATATAAACACATATAATGAACAACTTTCTAATGGATGATAATCATGCCCCCCTTCAATGTGACCAGCTGCCTACAATGTTTCTTAGCTGTTGTGATTAAAAGTCATCTTCACTTTTTTCTTGTACTATTGCAAGGACAATAAAATTTCCCATCACCCTTTCTTTTCAATCTAGCCCACAATCTATCAAGTGTCTCTTCATTTTGTTCTGGACTAATATTATCTGACATGATTTTTCTTTACCAAGCTTGACTATTTAGATCTTCAAAAAATATCAAACTCACACTCCAATAATTTTTATTCATAGACAGGTAACATAATCTAATAATTCTGATATTTTACACCAAAAAAATTTGGCATGCAACCACCCCTGCAAAAGAGAAGATAGTCTGAAGTTAATGACCCCAAAAAACACTTTAAATGCTAATTCCAAAACTTATTAAATTCTGATTTTACTATGATTTCCAATGTTAAGACTCCTAAAATCATAATATTGAACCTGATCGCAAACTTCCTACAACGATGGAGAGGTAGCGAGCTAGTAAGAGCAAGTGACCCATTCCTAAGGAGCAAAGTCAGAATCATCATTGCTAATGTCAATACAGATTTATCCTTTTAGTTAAAGATGAAATGTGTCACTTCTTATGATGAGCTTATCCCTAGGGCCCTCAACATTGAGAGAGCCCTAATAAAAAATAACAAAAGCATTGGTAAGAGCATGATTAGGGTACAAACCCTAGGCCTCTGTAGAAACATAAACAATAACTATAGTGGATTAGTGAGGTTGCAATACAGAAAGATTGAGACATTGTAGGTAATAACAAAATCTTGCAATCTAAAGATTGTAGCCAATCAGCACACTATGTAGCTTAGTGACATTTGTAAATGCAATCTACGGTAAGAAGAATGATAGTCACTTGAGATGACAGTCAAAAAGAGGTTGAGCAGTGACAAGATAATAAAGCTCAAACCTTACATAGTAAAGTGGAGATTTTAACAGTGAGTTTCCTTACCCCCTTGCTGACCTTAAGGGTTTTTCAAATGCTTTTGGTAGTGTTAGACAAGGCAAATGCAATCAGGGAATGACTATCCAAATGAAGTAACAGTGGTAATCATAGGTTCAATGTTTCTTCTTAGCCATTAATGTATAATGGAGGTAGTGGATTGCATGTTTGAGCAGTGTTTTGAGACTCATCAAAGATGGAAGAATAGTGAATAATACCTTGTGGACTATGAAGTAGTGTCAATAAGGTTGAAGGATCTTAAGAACTACAATACCATGAAACAATGAGTCCCCTGTAGTAAGTAGGCAGTCTATAGGGCATAGTTTGATTTTATAGAAGGATGCTCATGAAAGGAATCTTCAAGTGATAGTGAGTCTATTTGAGATTGCAGTTGAGGGTGTAATACCCAGTCTTAAGGGAAGTTAGCAAAGCAGTAAATGTGCAAGAAAATCAAATCGTACATAGAAAATAATTCACAATGTCATCTTGCATAATGCCTTGAGTTTGAAGAAAAAAATATCATTGTATCTTCATGATGAAAGTGGTGACCTTAATGGTCAATCACTGGCAACCATGATTTTAAAACATATTATTGTGCTTATGGAGGAAAAATTTTAAGCAAGGCAGTGAGTGGTGGCTTGGAACAATGGCAAGTATGAAGGACTTGCTTTATATGCATACTATGCAGTCTAGCTTAATACACCATTCTTAGAAGAGATTGAAGGTGGATTATGGAACTCAAGGGTTACCATGAAAAGGATTAAAGCAAAGGCTGAGATCTATTTAAAAGCCATGGTCATGAAGATATTAAAGATGTCACATGCAAAACCCTAGTAGCTGGAGTAATGAATACAGTGCCAAAGAGGATAGTGTGCTGGGGAAGATTTAGGAGATCTCCACATTATCTAATTACAGGGAAATACATCATTTATTTATTTTTTTAATTAAAAGAAATCATTCTAAACCCTATATAGGATACATTGATACTTCAAAAGCCTCTGAAGGAATTTGAGATTATGCAAATATATGTCAAGTAACATTCATAAGGTTTAGAAAATCTTGATCACTCTCTAGAATAGCCCATTAAACATGGGTTGTGTTTGAATGCACTACATAATTGATATAACACAACCACTCTGCATATAAACCAAAGTTATAGGCTCTTTATTCCAGCAAGAGGTAATCACTCTTTGATCATGCTATAATTATATCCTAATCTGTTAAACTTGAGACAACCTGAATGCACCCAATGATGATTAACACCTACATTATACAACCTGAATTAACTACATTATATGAGTGCCTCCATTTCTATCACATCATAGCCACATTAAACTTGGGTCACACATGAATGCATCATGTATATGTTATAGCACAACTGTGCCACATGACCAATAGAGTTATGGATCACATAATTATAGTCACAAGAATCTGTTCCTTGGTAGTGATCTTATGGTGATTCCACACAACAAAATCTGGACATGAAATTCTCAAAACCCTAAACCTCAAAATGAAATCTGATGAGATGTTGCTTTAAAATATGATTTTCAAACTTGGAACTACAAATTTGACTTCACAACTGAATTCTGCAAAAAGACAATGACTACCCTCAACCTAGTGATATCTTCTTGAATTTTTTCTTATTTTTTCCAAGAAAATCATCCTTAGTTCTCCACAACCTATCTCAAGTAGAGAAAAACACTGTCGCAATAAATCAGGCGTGAACTCACTTTTCTTTATGTCGGCCACAATTTGATTTTTTTCTATTTTTCATGTTTGTCAAAAATTCGATGAAAATGATAGCTGACATTTCGATGAACCCCAGGTTCGTCAAAATTTTGACGAACGTCGGGGATAAACTTTCAAAAAATTGAAAATTACACATCAAATTTTACAAACACTCGATGATACATCAAATTATACATATTTCGTCAAACAGTTTCATCGAATTTTGCGGTCAAATGAGTTAGTGATGGTTTATCAGTATTAATATAGTCCAAAGAAGACCAAGTGTTTCTTGGGGAAGTTGGATAAGTCCCAAAATGAGATAGTCATGTAACAGAGAATCAGTTTTGTGGTCTGCATTGCTTTATACTACAATATCTTATCATGTAGTTTTTAGATGACAATAGTACATATTGAAGGATTCAATATCCAAATTTTCAAGGTTTCATGCCTTTTGCAACAAAAGATGTTGATGGACTAAGTAGAGACATGGTTATAGTTGCAGAGTTCATGTTGGAATACTCTGCATTCTACCATAGATGATCATTATGTTGTGTGGGTTTTAGGAAGTTCTTTAGGATGTCAAATGTGTGTGCACTCTAAGTTTCAATTGGTTTGGTGGTCTGTGTGTCAAGTTATGGGATGAACAATTGGTTCATTAAGTTGTTGCTTAACTAGTTTTGTTGTGTTGTGCCAACCTAAGGGTTTTGGGGTCATGCGAGACTCAATTAAGCATGGAGCAGATTCATAGGAGTGAGTTTAGGTCATGTCGACCTATTTTGGTGAAGAACACACTTCAATTACTTCTTCAAGTTATGTATAATGGAGTTTTGAGCCAACTGGTTATGAGATCACATGTTTCATCTAATTAGGCTAACCTAATTAATGATATGATTTTTTGTGGAATATATACATATATATAGAAGGTTAATTCATTGATTGTATGATGAGGTGTGTAGTGAAGTGAAAAATGTGATGGTGGTGACCTTGTGATAGTGAAGAATCAAGTGTGTAAAGTCATTTTTTTGAGCCTAACTGGAATTTTATCTTCAACATATAATAGATGCATTATAAGTAGCTCAAATTTTGGCAGTGAGCCATCCTTTTGTATATTTTTTATAATTCAGGAAAAAGTGATCTTCCTTGGTAGTGAGCCCTCCTATTTTTTGGATATTGAATCCTCTAGTTAGTGAGCCCTTCAGGAAGTGAGCCTCTTGTAATCTATTGTAACTAGTTATAATATATTGAGAACTAATCCTCACCACATTTTTTCCCTTTCTAGGGTTTTCCACATAATCTAATGTTCTTGTGTTGATTTTTGTGGTGCATGCTTTAATTTCTTCATTCCATTTCTGCAAGTTTAATAAGATTCTTTATAATTCACTTTTAATTTAATGAATTTTAGGGAATACTAATTCACCCCCCTCTTATTTATTTGGGTATTCAATAATTGGTATCAGAGCAAGGTTCCTTCAATTTTCTTAATAGATGAGGTAGATCTTGGAGGTTGAACACATGAAAACTAGGAGGTATCCTATCCCTTCAGAAGAAATTATTATGGAATGGTTTACTAAGGAAGACTATGAAGTTGATATGGAAGGAGAACTCAAATCTACTCTTGATGACTTGGATAAAGAAGAATGTGAGAATAGAGATCTAAAAGAAACTCTTAAGGAAGCAAATGAGTGTATCAAGAAGCTAAGGAATCAAGTCAAGAAAGTTAAATATCAACTCAAGGAAACAAATGAGAAACTCAAACAATCAAATGAGACAATCACTAATCTGAAAGTGCAAGTTGAAGAAGGAAAAAGAGTTGAAGAGCGTTTGAATGCCAAATTGAAAGACAAGTCTATAGAATTCTCAAAACTTGAAGAAGAGATTGTGTCTCTCAAGAAAGATCTAGAGAAAGCAAAGATTCAACAAGACAAATTCAAGAAGAGCTCCACCTTGATTGATGATATACTTGCTATTCAAAAACATTCTAAGGACAAAGAAGGATTAGGGTTTGAAAAAGGAGAAAGATCAAAGGAAAATCAAACTCCAAAAAATACTGAAAAGGAGAATAATGAACAAAGGAATATTGGAGATAAAAAGAGCAATATCAAACATGTCTAGAACTAGAAGAAAGATCTCAAGAGACCTACTATCAGACAACTAGCTACACAAAGCTATCTATCTTTTAAAGGTCACTATTATTTCTACAATAAATTTGGAAATAGAGTTGTAGAATGTAGAATCAAGATGAATTATAATTTTTAATCATTTTCTGGTCAATGTTATGCATGTAATAAATTGTCATAAGGATAGTGAATGTAGAAGATAGATGGTGAATGGTTATATTAATGGTATGACGCCTCAATTATTCCTTTTTTACTATTACTCATGCAATGGGTTTGGACATAAGGCTTTTGAATGCAAACCTAAAATGGAAAGAAGTAATTTTGTTCCATAAAAAGGTGTCATATGCTATAAATGTAATAAACTAGGACACATAGCTAAGTTTTGTAGAGGAAAGAATATGAAACCCTCTATTCCACCAAAGAATATTGATTTGGTTGAGGTAAAGGAGATGAACAAGATCTAGAAGAAAAAGGAAGAGAATGATGTGAATAATGAATCTATGCCAAATTTTGGTGTAGATATTTCCTCTGAAAACTAGATAGAAAGCATTTGGCTTAGGGGGATTTTTAACAGAAAACTTTCTAAATCCTTGCAAAAGATGAAATCATACTAGTGCGTGTATAGGTTGGTTTTCTTGATCCATTGGCGAAATCTCTGGTGATAAATCTCTTGATGTTGAATTTTTTTGAATGTTTGGGAGTCCCTATCATGA
This sequence comes from Sequoia sempervirens, assembly GCA_007258455.2. NCBI lineage: Eukaryota > Viridiplantae > Streptophyta > Pinopsida > Cupressales > Cupressaceae > Sequoia > Sequoia sempervirens. The sequence goes on along the minus strand of VDFB02252616.1, from coordinate 186,721 downwards.
TACAATGAAGGCTTGACAGTATTTGAACTAACTTTTCACTATTGCATTTAATGCACTATCGAAAAATTTCCATGAGGTATTTACAATTTCTTGCAAAACATAGCTTAGAGAATTCCATAATGTTTACTCCTTAGGTTATTGATGTGCTTGAGAGGTCAAGGCCTAAATTTAAGAAGAATATGTACAAATCAATAAAATGGATAAAGAAGGGGAGTTATCTAGGGTTCCTTCAAATGTGTTGCACATAGAAGATGTATGAATTTACATTCATTTGAAGATGGATGAATATGATCACTTGAAACTGGTAGAGTTTAGGGAAAAACTGCTAACAAAAGATGATTTTGAGTTGAAACCAGAGTATGCCAGCTTGACAGAGAAAAAGTTAGATGTACAAATTAAATTTCCTAATTTTTTCTATGAAGATGAGTGGGTGAAGTATGTTCTAAGTAGAATACATGATAAATTCATGTGTTTGGACATGTCACATATGATAACCAAAGAGGAAATTAGGGTTGCTACTAGTTTGAGCTCCATAGGACCTGTCCTGCCATTAAAGGTAGTAAAGAATGAAGTGGCGATGAAGCTTTCCAAATCCAAGTTTGACAAGTGTGCCCTAACAATGGATGACATTGAAGATCTTACAGTCAAATATGCTACAATGATGATTGGTTACAAGATATTTTACACAAATAGAGGGAATTTTGTCACTGCCACCATGATACATATGGCATATCAAATGGTGAAAGAAGACAAATAATTTTATCTTTGTGAGCTCCTATGACTATAGTTTTTGGAAAATTTACAAAAGACAAAGGATTAAAAATACCCTTTCTAATATTTTTAGAGGAGATTTTTTGTGGGGATTCTTTAAACCTTTTCAAGCTCGGATACAAGAGAGAGAGGATTCAAAAGTAAAGTTATGGATACCTATAAGAATGAATTAACATTTATGGTTAGTAGAGAAAAATGCTACATGGAAACAATTGAACCTAGAACTATTTGGGTTTTAGAGCTTCCTTATGAGGTAGTTGAGTCTAAATGCATTAGACTTGCAGAGATTGTGTTGAGAAAACCTAGAGATACAACAGTTGAAAGGTTTGGTATTTATGAAGAGAAATAAAGTAAAGATAACCTAGAAAAGAAAAAGAAGGATATTGAAGAAAAGGTTGAAAAGATGAAATGACTTAGAAAGGGAGTTTGGTACCCCTATGGACCTTGTGAAGAAATCCAAAAGTACATCTGCTCCTCCGTAAACTCCATAGATATCAAGAAGGTAAAGAAGGACCTCAACCTTCACACCTACTATTACAAAGCCCTCCGGAACAAAACCAGTAGGTGGTTCTAAGAAGACAGACACATCCAGCCTCCCTAAGCAACAAAAGGCTCCAAAGAGAAGAAAGAAAGAAAAAGTATTAAGAGTTAGGTATATCAACCTAGAAGAAGAAGAAGAGGAAGAGGAAGAGGAAGAGGAAGAGGAAGAGGAAGAGGAAGAGGAAGAGGAAGAGGAAGAGGAAGAACATCAATTGGTCTGGAAAAGGAAATTAAAAGTCTCTCAAGAAGGGACCAGTACATAAAAGGAAAGGGAAAGAAAGAAGAGGAGATCCATCTAGTTTGTGATCATAGTCCCATGAAGTTTGATGCACTATTCAATGCTATAGTAGAGTTCGGAATTCTAAAGGATATCATTAAAATGTATCCAAATTCCAATGGTGAAAATAAGGTAACAATTGAAGAGGTCATTTTCAAATACAGGGTGACATTTAATGATGGCCTAGGTGAGATAGAGGAACAATTGTTGGATGATATAAAAGGTGTATTGAGTGAAAGAAGAAAAAAGGTAAGATGAAAATTTTTACCTTGGAGAAGATTAGTTCCTCATTATCTCATGAGGAAAAAGCTAAGTTATCTCATTTGTATTCCCAAGGATTCAGGATAAAGCAAAGAGCAAATATTCTTATGGGAAAAGACAAGGATGATATAGAGAAGCTAAGGAGAGAAACACTACAAGAAATTGAAAATATTCTTAAGGAATCGGGAGCCTCTTTGGGTGATGAAGATCAATTGCAGCAAGACACATCCCTCCTAGAAAGCAATGAGCCATTCAATGAACAACATGATCAAGAAGATATGTTGACAGATAACACCCCTCAAAATGTGGAGATAACTATTGAGCAGAGCAAAGAACATGAGTAAGGAGTCTCAAAGAATATTGAAGCTTAAAAGGAACAAACTATGCCTCCTCCATAAGTTGAGAAGATTGTAGAAGAGTGTTATGGAAATGGAGATAAGGATAAAATAATACACAAGCAGAAGAAAGCACAAAAATAGATTGTGAATCCTCTATATCCTCTAGAGATTCATTCAAATATCTTTTGGATATACAATTCTAGTCCCAACTAGTGGTGTCTACACAATTGCTATAAATTCCTATGCAACAAGGTCAAGTGGATATGGATAGGATCTCTCCTTTACATAAGTTGTAGCTTGGTGATTTTTTTCATGCCAAGTCACAAGAAAGGAGATACTTAAAACTCACCAGAAGAGCATAGAGTTAGTTGATGAAGCTATCAAGGTGTTGCAAGAAGGCCTTCCCAAAGTATCCATTGATACTTCTTTATCAGGTGTACAACAATTAAATTTTCTACTAGATTATTTTAAGGAGTACTCAACAGGTCTTGAAGAGAAGACATAAAAGGAAGTTACAAATAGATTGAATGATAAGAGGTTAGATGATGCCTCAGATAAATGTGTTGCTACACATACCAAGTTGCAAAGAAACTTAGAGGATGTTCAAAAGCATTTGGAGGAAGCCAAACTATTGTTTCAATTCTATTTGAAGGGTCTAGTGTCTAAAACATCATAAAGGATTAAATGGACTCAATTGAGTCTCAAATTGCTAAGTCCTCTAGTGTATATGATCTAGTGAATGATAGGGATGGAGCAACTAGAGTGGTCATTGAAAATTTGCACGGTCAATTCTTCTTACTGCAAGAACAAAAAGAAAAAAAACATAATGCAATACAACCAGCTTCAAGATATGGTAAGTGTAAGGCTTACATCTTTAATTGGATTTTTGGCCAATGCGGAGAAGGTTGTGAAAAATACAATAGTCCCTAGTTCTTCAAAAGAAGGAGAATACCTATATATACAATTTGAAAACTAGAGCTACATGCTTGCTTTTTCCAAGAAGGATTGGGAGGTTTCCAAGAAGGATTGGGAGGCACACCTTGTGAAATTGAAGGCATCGTATAAGGGTATATTACCCTCATCCAATTAAGGTGTATACTTCTTTTTGAATTGTATAGACAATTTTTTATATCAATGAACATATGTAGAGTTAGTAGATGGTGTTGCAGTATAATTTTGTCTTTTTTGTGATGGATAGCATAGATAGGGGGAGTTATTCTCATGTAGATATATTAGTAAGGGGATGTAATGCATAGTTACTATAGTTTCCCCTTGACGTCAAAGGGGGAGTGAAGCAAAGAAGTGTGTTGCCATTAATGAAAAAGGGGGAGATTGTTGGAAACATGATCATAATGATGTATGGTGCTTTCATTGATGGAAACACATTGTAGAAGTTATGTTTTATTAGTATGAATATAGTTTGAAGAATACCAAGTTTTTCTTGGGGAAGTTGGCTAAGTCCCAGACTGAGGTAGTGATGTAATAGAGCATCAATTTTGTGGTTCAAATTGCTCTACACTACAACATTCTATCATGAAGTTTTGAGGTGATAATGGTACGTATCAAAGGAGTCAATATCTAAAATTTTAAGTTTTTATGTCTTTCATAACAAAAGATATTGATGACAGAGTATTAGACTAAGTAGAGACATAGTTACAGTTGCAAAGTTCATGTTGGAATACTCCACATTCCACCGAGGATGATCATTGTGCTGTGCATATTTTAGGAACTACTTGAAGATGTTAGATGCGTGTGAACTTTGAGTGTCAAGTGGTTTGGTGGTCTATGTGTCAAGTTTTGGGATGAATAGTTGATTCATTTAGTTGTTGTTTCACCAGTTTTGTTGTGCAATGCTAACCTAAGGGTTTTGGGGTCATGTGGGACTAAATTGAGTATAGAGCAGATTCATAGTAGTGACTTTAGGTCATTCTAACCTATTTTGGTGAATAACATGCTTTGGTTACTTTTGCAAGGTATGTATGATGGATTTTTGAGCCAACAAGTTATGAGGTCACACATTTCATCTAATTAGGCCAACATAATTGATGATAGGATTGTTTGTAGAATATATACATATATATATAAGGTGAATTCATTGATGGTATAATGAGGTGAGTAGTGAAGTGTGAAATGTGATAGTTGTCATCTTGTGACAGTAAGGAATTAAGTGTGTAAAGTCAATTTTCTTAGCCTAACTAGAACTATATCTTCAGCATATATTAGATGCATTATAAGTAGTTCAAATTTTGGCAGTGAACCATCCTTTTGTATATCTTTTTGTAATTATAGAAGAAGTGATCTTACTTGGGTAGTGAGCCCTCCTATTTTCTAGATAGTGATTCCTCCGACCAGTGATCCCTTCAAGCAATGAGCCTCTTGTAATCCATTGTAACTGGTTATACTATATTGTTAGAAAATCCTCACTGTGGTTTTTCCCTTTCAAGGGTTTTCCATGTAAATCTAGTGTTCTTGTGTTGATTTTTGTGGTGCATGCTTTAATTGTTTCTTTCCATTTCTGCAAGTTTAATAAGATTCTTTATAATGCACTTTAAATTTAATGAATTTTAGGGAATACTGATTCACCCTCCTCTTAGTATTTTGAGTTTTCAATAGTCTATTCCTATGCTCCTTAGTATTTATGTTTCTTCTTGTTTAGTTTTTAATTTGTGAAGGTGTAAGGGCAGGTTTCTCAACCATTGGTCTCTTTTCTTCCCTTAGGTGAGGAATTGAAGGGACCACCAAAGGTTGGGATACTATTGTCTCCTTAGGTCTATACACTTGTTTCTCCTTCAGAGGCTCAAAGGTAATAATAATATTGTCTCTTGGTTATTTGTATGAAATGGGTGGAGGAACTACAACATATTTACCTTGTTTAATTTGGACAATGTTTGCTTCAAACATGGTCTCATCCACAACTGGTGGGGTAGGAGGAACAACCATATCTCTATTATTTTCAATAATATTGATAAGAGATAACTCTATTATGTTCTTTGCCTTAAATTGTTGATATGACCTAAAAAATAAGTCTTCATGAGGCTTGAAAGGTTCCATGGGTTGAGACCAAAATTAATCTAATGAAATATTTCCATGAGAAGACAAAGGATTAAACCCACTATGATGCACTATGTATATTTAATTTTCAAAGGGGAACTTTATGCACTTGTGGATGAATGACATGATGGAATTCATGGAGCATAGTCGTGAATAACCTAGCTTCACATGAAATTGGTCCAACATCGAGATGATGGAGAGTGATACATCTAATTGTTTTCGCCCAACTTCAAGAGGAAGAGTGATCAAACCTATCGTAGGGTGAGAAAAACCATCATGATTTTTTAACCATGCTTTTGATTTTTCATAAGAATCTTGATAAATCTCATGCAAATACAATAATTCCTCAATTATCACATTCTCTAGACACATGAGATCAATTTATATCTCTTGTGCAAGTTTATCATTGATACACCTAGTGATATAGAGAGTACCATCAAGCGCATGTATAGATGCATCGATATGTGTGTGAAAGCAATTTCAAGTAACAAAGTAGTTTGGACCTTATGAGGTTGAACATCTATTAGAGAAATCATGCTATCTAGACCATCCTCACCATCATTCTTCTCATCATTCTCATTATGAAAAGCTTGCACAAAGTTGGATGCATGATTTGGAATGGATTTTTGAAAAAATTTTAAAAATTATTTGGTTGGGAAACATATTTGTTTCCTTTGTCATTAAATTTTCCCAACTGGATGTGATTAGAATTGATCTTATACTTGATTTTTAAAAGATGCATGCATTATTTCATATTGTGCCCATGTATATGATGATATTGACAAAAGGATTTTGGATTTTAATTTGGAGATAAATAGTTTTTATATCCACAGGTCTAATCAGAGGCAACTAGATTAAGTTTTTTCTCAAAATTTATAACACAATTGAATTAAGAGAATCAATCAATTGAATAAATTGGCTATCTTTCAGCCTAAATTGATAAGGAGTTAGATTTACAGATGTGACTTGTGTCTCAATGTGGTTTGTTGTTTGAGGTGTGCTTATCTTGATAAAGTTCTTATTTTCTTTTTGAATGGTTGATAGTTGTTTTGAGGTACAAATTCATATAAATCTCAGTAGGAGTCGATGAAGATGCTTCTTCATACTAACGAACTGAATTTTGATAGTCATGAAGAGTTGTACACAAATGTGTAAAGGATGGATATTTCATCAATAAGATCTTATCCCTAATTCTAGGTTACAAATTTTCTATGAAGACTCTCTAAACATCAACATCAGGAAGAGTGTAGTTGATTTGTTAGTAGAGTAACTGATATTGTCCTATGAAATCCATTAATTTTTCATGTTTTCCTTTTGTGTACCTTACTAAGTTAGTTAATGTAATTTGAGGTCCAATTTTCACTTGAAAGTGTTGAATAAATGCATCAAACAACTCATTGAATTAGTTTATAGAGTTGTTTGGTAAGGAGAAAAATCATTCCAAGACCATGTCTTTCAATGACCTAGAAAAGAGCTTAGCTAGGAGCTTATCTTCAAAGATAAAATCACTACACAATGTTGTATAAGTCGATTCATAACTATTAGGGCTTACTTTGCCATTACATTTCTCAAATCTAGGTATCTCTATGTTTTGAGGCAAGGGTGTTTTCAAGATTTCAATTGACAACAAGCTCCTTTTGAAATATTGTGGTAGTTTTCCATTTTGAGCTTGGTTCAATGTGGAAATTTTTTGTTGCAATGATGTTATATTTTGCAAGAGTTGGTTTATAACAAAATCATTGTTTGACATGTTTTAGGAATATGGTGAACATGGTAGGATTGTGTAAGTGCTTGGTGGATAACTATGTTGCAAATTTATAAGAAGTGATGAATATTGAGGTGTCACAAAGCTATAAGGGTTCCCAGTGGAAAGCCCCAAGCTTAGAGTTATAACATTGGTTTTTTGTAACTTTGAAGCTATGGTTGGTAAAGTGTATGTAGGAATAGAGGGTATATTTGTGGGGAGATATATTTGACTTCCTCCTTGGATTTGAGTGTATCCCAAAGCTTGAGTGTAACTAGCCATCATAGGAATTTTGGCATCCACTATATTGGCTAGACTACATAGAACCTCTAATTCTAGAGCATCATTAATAAATTTCCTTAAGTTGTCCACTATAGGTACTATTTGTCCCACTAAGGATTCAATGCTTAATTAGTCTTGCAATCCCTCTAAGTCTTTGTCTAATTGTTTCAGTTTATCCTCAGGAACATGGGTAACAATAGTCTCAACATCCATAAAGGTGCTCATTTGTGAATTTTTCATTAGTGTGGTAGGATTAGGGATGGATTCCAAAATTGGTTGAGTACTAACAATACCCTACATGAAAGAGTTGTAGGACTCAAGATGCATGATGGATGTAACAACAATGTGGGATGCCATAAGTCAACAACTACGTCTCGCTAAAGTATTGGTAACAAGACACCAGGTTGTGAAGCTCATGCGAGTTTCAAAACACTAGGTGTGCCCATTATGAAGACTAAATTTCCAAACATTCACAACAAAACATTGAATTAAAAATTTAAAAGAAAAAATAGAATGAAAACACAAAAATAGAGATCTGATACAAATATAAGCTTAAAATAGTTGGATCAAGTCGCCCAAGCCAACTATGTCCTACATGGGTTGTTAAAGATTTCAAATTTTGGTTGTCTATTATACTATTTGAGGTTCTCAAGTCTGTGTGTAGACAAGTCTAATAGTAAATATTTTTTCATATTTTACCCAATTTATGATTATGTAATTCAAAAATGCAAGTGTGAAACAATTTGCAAAATGTTCAAGCAATAAAAGACAATTGTAAATGCAATTTCCAAATCTAAGATGCAAGAATTGACTGATTCTAATATACCAAAATCTAAAAAATGATGATATTGATGCCTTTTTGAAATAAAACAATGCAATTTTTTTCACTTTTTGAGTTATATGCAAGATTCCTAAATGAATGTAATGAACACTTTTAGATTTGTTTTCAGACTTAAATGACCTAACGCAGATTTGAAAATGCAAGTGGAATTTAAATTTGACCCTATTGAAACCTATAATACAATATTATATGATTGTTTTTTGAATTTTTATTCCTTTTATGATGCAAAATTGAATGTGTAAATGAAAGATGAAAAATAATGCAATGTTAAACCTAGATCTAGGATGATTTGCCTCAAATTTTAGAAAGTTTATAATGTTAACATGTTGGGTTCACCAAAATGAAATGTTGAAAAAGGGAGGAGCCCTAGGATTTTACTCTAGGGTTTAAATACCATTTCCTTATTTTATTTAGAATTTGATTGGAAGTGGCGGGTGTTTGATGGATTTGGACAAGGTATGCAATTGACTTACAACCTGAAAGGTGAGTCAAATTTCCCTTGACCAAATCTAGTATGGATTTTGGAATGAAATACAATGATTTGACTAGGCTAATTATGCAACTAACTATTCTAATGCAAAAACAACAAAATTGGAATATCACAGAGGAATTCAAACTTTGGAAACGAATTGAGTAGAGTATTGTGCACCTGTGAAATGAATCTAAAGCTTATTTTTGAGTACCTAGTTTCCCTAGGCAACTATGTCCTAGTAGATGAATTTTGGATCTGATTTCATAATCCCTGGAGCCAAATTAAAGGCTTATTTCCTCGATTGTCGCACTATCAGATCTTCGTCGAGTGTTGAGATAACTAAGTTTTCGTATATTGTCAAGGTGTAGGGTTTGAATGCAACAATGAATAATTTAACTTCAAGATTCTCCCAATCTTCTTATTTGAAACCTACACATTCAAAGAGAGTGGAAGGGTTGTGCCATATAGGGGATTACCTCAGTCAAACCCCATGTTGGCATTTTCACCTCCATAATGGAAATGTCAATGAAAGATAAATAAATGACAAATGAATGATGAATAACCAATAATATGCAATTCAACACTAAAAAATGACTTCCTTGAAGGAATGAAGTCATACAAATCTCCTCAAGGCTTGATTGTTGTTGGCTTGATTTGCTTCAAGACCTACAAGGGTTAGATCTCACAAATAATATGATAACATAAATGAAAAAACTCACATGCACTTTGACATGATGCTTTTATATTGATTGTTGCAATAGATCAACTCTTCACTTGCTTGATAATGCTCTTGACAATAATTCTTTCTCTTGATTTCCAATTTAGTTTTCAAATGATGAAATGACTATGAATTTATATGTAATTATCTTAGTTTCCCAAAAATTAAATCTTGATAGATGACATTTAACATTTGAAATTAAAATAATAAAATTTTGACTCTGACATATTCAATTTTGGAGGAAAAATAGGGGTACCAAGTCACTTAGGGCGACTTAGTCTTGGCCTTATTTTGTGGGATCAAATGTGTTGGGGATAAAATATTGAATGAATGCTTTGGTTTTCCATATGGATTTTCTTGATAATTTTTTAAATAGGCCATGGAATGTATAATTTAGAAATTAAAAGTATAATTAGTTCCATGCACTTAGAGGGGAGCAAAACATAGTGTGAAATTGTCAAGGGTGACAATTTACGATGCTACAGTTACTTCTACCAAGAAATAGTTTGTCCCATTGCATCACATTTCCCCTTAACATTTCAATATTAGGTATGGGCAACACCATCAACTATGTGATGTGTGATGGTCATTGGGGAAGGTTTTACTTGGTGGGTACTATGTGCTAGAAGCAAAGTGGTAGTTTTTTATTGCATTGTGTTATTTATCTATGTCATAGTTTTAGTTGAGGCTATTTATTCATAATATGAAGCTACAACATATTAGCATCTATCCATAGTATGTGAATAAGTTTTGAGTTATTTGGTATTAGGATGGCATTGCATATCATGATTAGTTTGGACAATGATTATATGCACTTTCTATAGAGAAGATATCAAATCTCTTGAGGCGTGAACAACTAGCAAGCTCCTATTACATTTCATATTACCTTTACATCATAGATTTTTCAAAGGGACCGGATCTCATGTATGTGATGTATAATGGCCTTTATAATCTCGAATGGATATGCTAAGGTGGAAGATAAATGTTAATTTCTAATTATATTAGTCTTTCACATCACAATTTATCATGTGGGTCCCACTTTAGGTTGTGTGATGTGTGATGTGTGATGTGTGATGAGAGTAAAAGGTGACGAGTTAGTGTAAGAAATAAATTATTCCTTGGTATAGGTTGAAAAATAAGAAAATTTAATTAGGCCATGTGTAATTAATTCTACTAGGTCTACTACATGTGCTAGAGTGGTCCTAGGTGGCATACCACAAATTTAAATTTTATTCCTACCAAATTCTTCTTCAAATCCAAATTTTCAATGCATGATAGCCATTAACCCATCCTTTGGAGGAAATAAATGATTGAAATTCAAAGTCAAATTAAGGTTCCAAATGAGAAATTAAAAGAGATCATGATTGTAGTGAAGGGGGAATATTACTAAATTCTTTTGGCACTCATTTTTTCTATGAGAATTCTTCAATAATTCGATAATGGTTGGTAATGAGGAATAATGTGAGGAGTTATTAAGGATATAATTCCTATAGGAAATATGAATTATTTTTAAGCCAAGGGGTATTTATTAGAGATTTACATTTTTCACACACAAGGGTGAAAATTACGTTAGAAATATATTTTACTTCATGGGTAAAAGGTTGCACATGAAACATGATATGAAACCCACTTTTAATTTACTTGAATGAGGGAAAAAGGAGGATAATTTCAAATAAACTATGGAATATTTCTTATGTTGATGCATGAGCATCTAGTGGTGTAGGGGCAATCTTGCATCAACAAAAAAATGCTTTTCCTTATATTACTTATTTGTTTTGAGTCTTATGATAAAAATTAAGGGGTGTAATTTAGTAGTCTAAAAAGGCCAAAAATGTTCAACTAATAGTTTTTTGTAAGTCAGCCTAACAAGAATATATGGACCTAGAAATTTACCTTAAGGAGCATAATTGAAAAATATATTCAATGGCAAAAGAATCATATCAATATTTTGTATTGTTTAGGAGATGTTAAAATTTTCATCCTAAGAAATTTATCCAATACAATTTCAAACTCAAATTTGAATCCCTTAGAAGTCTCAAAAAATCTCAAATTTCAACATTGTAGATCTCTTTAAGAGCTTTTCATCGATATATTGTAATAGCAAATCAAACACCTAAGTCAAAAGTTATGTCTTTCAGAAGTTGTGTTGCCAAAATGTGAATTTTAATAAAATATCTTCTTGGGAAAGAAAACAAATGGTTGGACCTTTGGGAACCAAAATAAAAAGAGGAGTTACACTTTCTAGAATATTCTAAGGAATTTATTGGTGTCAAATAAAGGGTTGAACATAGGTTATGAGAGGAAAATTCATTAGTGTAGATTGTGGCTCCGAATTATAGAGTTTTCTTCAAGAGTTTATTTTCTTTGTAGTGAGATATGCCCATGTGGTTGTAGCATTGTAATTTTTGAATCTGTAATTTTATTTTTGAAAGAAATCAAAAGTGGGTTGTTTTCCTTCTTGCATTTTTTGTGTTAATATATGTTGGTGTGTTATGTGTGGGTGTTAGGTGGAGTAGTCATCATTATATGTCTAATTCAATTATAGATAAAAAAGGACTAGATTGTGCCAAGAGTTATTTTTATTTTCAATTTAGGTATTTACCTTTCTCTTTAAGTATATTTTCTTTGGGTCATTTGGAGGAGTTTGGGTTTTAGGATAGAGCCTAGTATAATTTTCTAGGCTATACTTAACTTATTTCTATGGTTATCTAGGATTTGAAATGTCAAATAAATATAAAACTCTACTTAATTAGGATAGTGTTTAATTCTTAGTCCTTTTTCTACATTGGAATTGTACTATCTATTTATTAAATCAATATAAGACTTATTCATGTTTTCTTTGTAATTTATCTCCATTTCATCTTGTGAGTTTTCAGGAATTTGACACTTTTTAGGTGCAAATTTTTTATGCTTGTGCATGTGTTTGGTTATTTTATATTCAATGAATATAATAAATACTTTTGCTAGAAGCTATTTATTTTAAACAATCTTTCTGATTTGGTATGTAGGGTTTGTGAGCTTGAAATGGATTATTAAGAATTGGTTACATTGTTATAGACATGGAGGAATTTTAGATTCTAGGATTTTTAAATAAAATTCATGTGACATAGGCTCATCTAAATTGTGATTTTCTTTGTCATTGCTATTATTGATCTTGAATTGACAATGTTCCTTAAAGACAAGGAATTGGTCTCCTATGGTTGTAGCTAGCTCAACACCTCAAACCTATAATTAATGAACATATATACAAACTTTGGCTATTTGGTATGAAGATATACTTAAAGAGAAAGGTATTTGGTATATTCAATCACCACTTTGTCTATTTGATATGAAGATATATTAGTTTGTGTAATTTATTTATTCAAAATGATAGTAAATTAAAAAGGGTCACATCTACACATGATAATTTGAAATCCTTTGCTAACACATATTTGAATGTATTAATCATCCACTTTTCTAGGGTCTATAGCTACAAAGTATTATGAAACAAACATAATATAATTTAGTGACATAAAATTGAGCTTATACATTGTGCCAATTAGACCTAGTTTTATCCTTGTAGAATTTTTAGTGAAAGATCCTTATCATTCTTTAATACCCTGATTAGGATTACCCTCTTGAATCTTATGGAGCTCAGAATTCAAAAGACTAGGTCTACTCTTGTCTAATTGGCTTCTTTTTGTCCTTTGTTCAATCAAAGGACTATCAACTTACCTAGATTGACTTGATACCTATGTCTAGGTTTTTTTTTTCATCCCTTAGAGGTTAGGGTAGCAATAAAAATAACCCAAAAATTGACACCATTTCCAAGGATAGTATTAATCTAATTTATACCTTTGAAACCCTAGTTATCTAATATTATTGGTTATTGGATAAGTTGATTTCCCATCAACTTACACCAATATATTGGTGTTGTTTCCAAGGATGAAATTTTAGGGGTGTCATATATTTGGTTGTAATTGATAATTATATTTGAATATGGAGATGTTGGAGATTCAAACCCAAATGGTTTATTCAAATTTGTAGAAGTGATGGTGTGTAAAAAATTTAGTCCTATTTCAGAAGTGACAACTCTACTATGAAATTGTTGAAATGTTTATTTCTTATAATGCAACATTAGGGTTTATCTATAAGGAATTTACTCAGTGGGTAGACTTGTATGAGGTATAATAATTTTCTAGGTATTCTATTTTTTCTTCATAATCTATCTTTAAAGAATGAAAGAATTATTGTATCACACTCATTTATAAAATAAACTTATGGATAAATTTTATTACATTATTATAAATTGATTGATATTGAGGGGAGAGTGTTTGAATGAGTAGTCTAAACTTGCATGTTTCAAATATGATTGTGATATACACATGCATATAAATAAGTGGTAAATGAAGAGTGAAAGGATTTTCCATGCCTATAGTTACATAATTTAAGAGGGTATTGAATATTTGTATATATGCATGGTTTGTACACAACTAGAAATAGGTAAGAATGTCTCATATATTGAATTTTAGAAACAAAGAATCCTAAGATATAGAAGGGATAAGGTTTATTATTGTAGTCCTAATATCTTATTAAGTTGAAGTGAGCTATTAAATAACGGGGATAAGGGAGTATATGTTCTCATTAAAAATTTAGATTTAAAATGAAATGTTATTATATAAATCCTACTGCACATAAAAAAAATTCATAATGTATGGTACCAAATGGAGTAATTAATGTCTTCATAGAGTTCCTTTCTCTATTGAAAGGTATAAAACATTCAATTTTTTTGGTCTCCAAAATTATGCAAATCCCATTCCTAATAAAGTTAGAGATTATTTTCCCAAATTTAATCAAAATAATTTTAAGTCGAAAATAAAAAATTTGCAAGTATTTAGTGATCTAATGGGAGACTATGAGATTGAAGAATATAAAATTGTGTGTTAAACTATTTATGCAAAATTAAGAGCAAATGCAAGGGATTAGTTCTCTAAACTTCCAATGCTTTATATTTCTTCATGGTAGGAATTCAAAGAAACATTTACAAGTTATTTTAGTGATGGGATTGATGTGTGTTAGTGAATGAATTGGCCCATGATAAATATGCCTGTAATAAATTACTCTCTTGCCTGATAAATATTATTACCAATTCGCTAATAGCTCTGAAAAGGTCATAATTGCATTTGTGGCTTTCCTCTAAATTGAGAGGTACAACTCCCTTGTATGATTTAAATGATAAATAAATGTTCTTTTAACCAGAAAGAAATAAAGGCAACATACATTAACCCATAAAAATGTAGTTAATGTGAAATGAATTCTAAAGGATCATTAGTCGACTAGCTCACAAAATGTACTAACTAATGATGAAAACAAATTCAAAGAGAAATGAGAGAATTCATAATTTTAGTAGATCAAATAAATGTAGTTGAATAGATTTCACATAGAAAAAATATTCTATTTATGCACATGACTCACGGGTTAGTACGATCAACATTACGTTCAACTCACAACTCACAGATTGAAATTTATTGCAATCAAAAAGTAAATGAACTCAAATAAAATCCCAAATGTTCCCTCCTCAACTACAACACAGTGTATTCTCTAGGAATTGCACCCTTGTTGAATGGATATTTCCCTTATATAAGGGTTGCATTCTTCTCATTGATGGTTACCGATCAGTTGTGATAATGCTTTCTTGCCACCTAACTGTCCATCTTGGAAATTGATGGCTGAGAAATAATAAATGGTTGGAATGATTACACCATTAATGATAAGAATTTAAGTGATTTTTGAGCATTTCTTGATTAAACTCCTACCCCATGACCATCAACTCTTGAGCGATTTGCATGCTTTGCAAATCAAGCATTAAATAATTATCGCAGTGGTGCAATGGAAACACACTTGTAAGTTGTCTAGCAAGATGATTAATTGGGAATATAGCTTAAATTCATATCATATCAAAAATAATCCCAACCACATTTCCATCCTATCACTTTGATCATTCTCAGCTTATATGTCTCGCCAACCTTATATAAATTCAATAGGAACCACCTCACTTCACCAACCCAAAGTGTCAAACATGGTGAGTGCTCGGAGTGATGGAGTGTCCATGAATGATGTCATTTCTTGATGAAATCAAATGCATTCCCCTCTTTAGGCATTTATCTAAATAGTTGAAGGAGGTCTTTATCATCAAGAGTGAAAATGAAGAGGAGGTGCTATGAGGCATACTTGGAGAGGCCTTTCTAAACTAGGTGAATGTTCACAATGCAATGCTCCTGGAGCATTTTTTGTACACTGTAATATGCACCTTTGGGTGTCATGATTGGGAAATGTGGTCAGTGGAGCGACTAGTTCGACCAAAGTTCCTCCATCAAGTGAATGTGGCCATTGTTGGCCCCAACAATTATCCATAGAGTGGACTAGTGTGTGACGTCATTTGCATTGCAACTATAGCCTAGAATGAAGTAACCAAAGAATTAGTGACCCTCTTGCACGTAGGGCTAGTGAGGAATGACATGGGGTTGTTTTCCTAATTTCTGCAATCTCATGAGAACCTGCTATCACTAGCCTAGATAAGGCACCTTCAAGTTGTGGTAGAAGTGATTTGTGTGTTGATGTTCACCCTTTGTGTCTGAAGATATCATCTTTTTAATACTATCTATCCCCCTTTTTTGTAATCAACAAAAAAAATTATATTTCCACTAGTACATATATATAATAAAATATATTGTTTTGTATCTCTAGTGTCACCTCTCTCTTTTATGAACAATTTTGTTTTTTTTATTTTGTTTAATTTGTTGTATTTGGATGACATCTCTTTATTAATTTTCATACAAATGGCTTATTGTTTATCTAGAATGTGCCTAAACATAATAATCTGCACTATGACTTCTTAATTCCTTAAAAAAAATGTATTTCAACGGTAATGTGGGGAGTTTCCAAAACTGAACAAATCACTATTGTAGTCATAGAAACCACTCCAATTCCTGCTTGACTTGAAAAACTCTGAAAGATATCATTAGCGGTCTTTTCAACAAGATCGTGAACCTAAAGTATAGACCAATGGACTTTTGAAAGAATGACTTAGAATATGCGACAAGTTATAAAAATACCCTAAGACACTGCCTGGGTAAAGAAAAGAAAGAAGTAAAGGAAAAGGCGGTAAAATGGAAAGTTAGAAAAACTAGTGAAAATATCACACAAGTTAGGAACACTTAATAAAACACTACCTAGGTAAAGACTTAATCGAGATTTTGACATGGGGGTGTTGATTTATGAGAGGGGCCCAAAATCTAAGTAATAGAGGCTCTGACTGGGGACAAGGACTAAAAAGGATGCAATCGAGAACCCAAAAGCTCTATGACTAGTCCTATCCATTGGGAAATAGAGTCAAGTAAAGGGGAAGGATGACAACCAAAACCAAGAAAACACACCAAAAATGACTATATACAAGGTAGGTTGGCACCTACCAAAAAGGGAAAGGAAAGAATAAATCACACAAAACCATTGATAGGTTGTGAGAAGAAAGACCCAAACCTGAAAAATCCTATCAACACATGCAACTTATGAAGTGAGGTGAGAATTTGAATAACCAAAACATGGGCATTGTAACTAAATAGAAGACCAATTGCACTACCCCTGAATAACCATCTCTCATCATAAGTCTCCTCCTGATGTGAAAGAACATGTGCAAAAGTTCCTAGAGAACTCTTTATTATTTCCTGAGGCTTTGTTATTAAAAATGCTTCCCACCTTTGAGGAAAATTTGAATTTTCCACACCCCTACATCAACATGACTTACTGCTTCATGAGCAACTTTATGATTATCATGGCTACTTTATGATCTTACAACCTCTCGATCCTTTACCACAATAGTATCCTCTTTTTCTTGATCGTTAACAAAGAAATGAATAGCCTCCACTACTAACGGTTCTGGCGAACCAAATCTGGATTCTTCAAATAAAGTATTGTTATGAATTTTAAATTATTTAAATAGGAAAAGAGGATTCAAATTGATTGACCACTTTACCCACCTTCACCTGGAGGATCTTTAATACTCTTCTCAGTGGCACATGCAATTTTATCAGCAACGTCTTCAAACATGAAGGTCTCATATTTAGGGATGAAAAGATCACTCGACTATTGGTCTTCACTAGTTGAACTAAGAGGGAGCAAATCACTTGCAGGAACAAATGGAGTAAACTAAAAAGTAGGACTATACCTTTCTCATGGTGTCAAGTCTTCATCATCATTGGATGAGCTAAGATCATATTCTGACTCAATTGTAGTGTTTAGACTATATGCTTGAGCATACCAACACTGATTTCCTTCCTTTACACCCTTGTTCCTCTCAAGAAAGAGCTGCAAATTATTCAATATTGCTAGGTTCATCCTCTTAGCAATAGGACAAGGAACATTAATTAGTAACTATTAGGAAACCAAAGAGGCTATTGGAGGGAAGCGGGTGATTAACAATAGGCTGAATAATATAGTTGAGCTTCCATTTTCCCACTGCAATCAGGTCATTATCAATGTTCACTGCTTCAATCTAGGCTTGTTCGATCCTAGAGACTTTATCTCTTCTTAGCATAAGTTGAGCCTCAAGATCAAGAGCATAGGTGAATATGTGGAATTGAATTATTTTTCTTAGTTGTACTAGTGTAGGAATCTACCAAAGATATTGGTTGAATCGATAAAAAAACTCTCTCATAGGATCATGTCTTTCCTTCACATTTTTGAAGAATCTTCCTAGTAGAGCAACTACATCGACAGGACCTTGGAAGCACCATAGAAATTTTATGTATAAAACATCCCATCCAGTTATACAACCCTTCTCTAACCCCTTGAACCATTCAACTACCTTCCCAATTAGACTATCAACAAATATCCTAACAAAGACATCCTCCTCTTGAATTCCTAGAATTTCGCTTACTACAATCATAGCTAGAACATGTTTTTTGGATCTTGAATGCCACTACTAGAGAATTTTGGGAATCTTTTCCTTGATTCACATGGTAGGTCATTGCATTGTGATATGGTGAAAGGTTCAATATGATTACCCCAAGGAACAAAATCCATGATTTTTAGAGTCGCCAACTCCTATAGGAGTAAAGAAGGGGAACCCCAAGCTATTGCCTAGGTAGCGGTTTAGTTGGAGGGTGATTCTAACATGGGTTAGGGTGACAAGGTGGATCATCATAATATTCAAAGATCAATCTAGGGGGATGTTCTACTACTGGCACAAGTGGGTGTAGGGCCCGCTCTTCTTCCTCTTTGAAGATGAAATTAACTCGCATATAATCTACTGTACTTCTCTTGTACCTCCAAGCAATCATATTTAATTGTGATATGATATCTTCTTGCCCTGCCTGCATCCAATCTAAGTCAGGTTGAAGTATGAGGAATACATCACTATGGGGAATCACCATCTTGCTGCATGACATAGAAGCAACCTGTTAGAAATTTTGATCTTTCCCCAGAGGAGTCACCAAAAATCTTTTAGCGAATAAATTGGCCCTTGATAAATATGCCTATAATAAATGACTCTCTTGCTTGATAAACACTAGTACTAATTCGCTAAAAGATTCAAAAATTCCACAATTGTATTTGTGGATTTCCTCTAAATTGAGAGGTACAACTCCCTCGTATGATTTAAATGAGAAATAAATGTTCTTTTAACTAGAAAGCAATAAAGGCAACAAACATTAACCCATAAAAATGCAGCTAATGCAAAATGAATTTTGAAGGATCATTAGTTGACTAGCTCGCAGACTATATTGACTAATGACGAAAGAAAATGTAAATAGAAATGAGAGACTTCATAATTGCAATAGATGAAATAAATGCAGTCGAATAGATTTCACATAGAAAATATATTATATTTATGCACGACTCACAGGTTAGTAAGATCAACATTACATTCAACTCACAACTCACAGACTGAAAGTTATTGCAATAAAAAAGTAAATGAACTCAAAGAAAATCCTAAATGTTCCCTCCTCGACTACAACATAGTGTATTCTCTAGGAATCAGACCCTTGTTGAATGGATTTTTACCCAGATATAGGGGTTGCATTCTTCTCTTGATGGTTACTGATTAGTTATGGTAACAATTTCTTGCCACCTAATTGTCCATCTTGGAAACTGATGGCTGAGATTATAAATGGCTAGAATGATTACATCGCTAATGATAAGAATTTAAGAGATTTTTTAGCATTTCTTGATTAAACTCCTACCCCATGGCCATCAATTCTTGAGAAATTTGCATGCTTTGTAAATCAAGCATTAAATAACTATCATAATGGTGCAATGGAAACACATGTGCAAGTTGTCTAGCAAGATGATCAATTGGGAATATAGCTTAAATTCTTGTCATATCAACAATTAATCCCAACTGCATTGCCATCCTATCACCTTGATCATTCTTAGTTGATATGTCTCACTAATCTTCTATAAATTCAACAAGAACCACCTCACTTCGCCAACCTAAAGTTTCAAACATGGAAAGTACTCAGAGTGATGGATTTTCCATGAATGACTTCATTTTCCTTGAAGAAATTGAATGTAGCCCCCTCTTTAGGCATTTATATGACCAGTTGAAGAAGGTATTTATCATCCAAAGTGAAATTGAAGAGGAGGTGTTGTGAGGCATATGTGGAGAGTCCTTTCTGAACTAGGTACATGTGCACAATGCAACGCTCTTGGATCATTTTGTGTACACTATAATTTGTACCCCAGGGCATCGTGACTAGGGAATGTGGGCAACAAAGTGACTGGTTTGACGAGAGTTCCTCCACTAGTTGAATGTGGTCATTGTTGGCCTTAGAAATTATCCAGAGTGGACTAGTGGGTGACACCATTTGTATTGCAACTACATCCTACAACAAATTCATCGAGGAAGTAGTGACCCTCTTGTGCATAGGGCTAGTGAGGAACAACATGGGGTATTTTCCCAATTTCTGCAGTCTCATGAGAACTTTCTATCACCTGCCTCAATAGAGTTACTTCAAGTGGTGGTAGAAGTGATCCATGTGCTGATGTTTGCTCTCTGTGCATGAAGATATCATATTTTTAATACTATGTAGCCCTCTTTTTTGTACCTCTCTCTTTTATGAACAATTCTATTTTTTTATTTTGTTTAATTTTTTGTATTTGGATGACATCTCTTTATTCATTTTTGTACAAATGGCTTGTTTTTTATCTGGAATGCACCTAAACATAATAATCTACACTATTGCTTCTTAATTCCATAAAAAAAATGTATTTTGGCAGTAATCTAAGGAGTTTGCAAAACCAAACAAATCACCGTTGTAGTTATAGAAACCACTACAATTCCCACTTGACTTGAAAAACTTTGAAAGATATCACTAGTGGTCTTTTCAACAAGTTTGTGAACCTAAAGTACAGACCACTAGCCTTTTGAAAGAATGACTTAGAATATGCAGCAAGTTGTAACAATACCCTAAGACACCGCCCAGGTAAAGAAATGAAATAAGTAAAGGCAAAGGCGATAAAATGGAAAGTTGGATAAACTAGTGAAAATACTACCCAAGTTAAGAACACTTAATAAAACACTGCCTGGGTAAAGACTTAACCGAGATTTTGACATGGGGGTGCCAATTTATGAGAGGGGCCAAAAATCTAAGTAATAATGTTTTCTCACTAACCAATGCACTCATTCATATTAAAAAGGATGAGGAACCAACCCCTATTTAGAACATTAGATTTACAAATACTATTAAATATCTTACAAAAAAATATTAGGATGAATGATTCAATGTGCATGGCTTTATATTTAGGTACATTTGATGAGGAGATGGGTTTCATGCTGAGAGATAAAAATCATACATTTCTCCAACAAGAATATTCAATTGCAATGATATTGAGAATAATCTAAGGTTTTTAATATTGAAAAGTGTTGTATCTACAAGTGTTTATAATTATAAAATGTCTCATATAGATAAACACTCTAGAATGAAATTAAAATTCATGTTGTAATAGGGACATGCATGTTATTACACTTTAATTACCAAAAAAATTATTCAAGTCATGGAAGATTCCAAGAGGAAAATGAGGAGGAAGAATTGCTAACTAAAATAGATTGATGTAGAGTCAAAATTTCATGAAGAGTATGATATAAAATCAAGAGTTATGGGTACAAAATGTTAAAATGAGATGAAGTTTAATTGTATATTTTGTTAATGTACTCTTTTATATTAAAAGGAATGATGATGAATCACCCTCTAATTTTTAGACTAGGTTTATGAATGATATATTTACAATCCCTAAACATCATAGGATTGAAGACTCTACATGCATAGATTCATTTTGTAAAGCTTATGAGTCAAGTTTGTGTATAATTTTAATGAAAACTAAAACCTACTAGGCCTAATTAAAAATATGAATGGGTTATGTTTCTTTAAAATATGAGAGAAGAATATGCAAAAATTATTGTGACTACCTTAAATTATCAAATAAAATACATGAAAATTGTGAATGAATGATATAAGGTAGAAAATAAAGATGTATACTATGATGAAATAAATATAGTATGTAATCAACCTATGGATAGAATGTGTATTGATGGAAATAAAAATAAGAAAATCCAAGCACAAGGTGTGATGAAAAAGTTAAAATATGCAAAGATCCACTTGATGCCAATACCATTAATAAAGAAGCAAAGGAAAGATGTACAAACACTCATTTGAGTAACTTGACTACAATTTCATGCATGATGATATTCCTTGCTTGATTATTATGTAAATAACCTTTATTACATATTTTTTAATCTTTAAATTATCTCATGAAGATAATTTGGATACTTATTCATCATGTGTGGAGTGTACTAATCTAAATGATAATAAGGATACATATTTTTTAGAACATGAATATCTAAATGATAATAAGGATACATAGTTTTTAGAACATGAATATATTTTTTGCATTAATGATTTCTTAGATTAAGGTTCAAAGATGCTACTTGTTGACAATGTGAATGATAAGGAAATTCTATCTCTCTACTTTTCAAATGATTGTAATGGTTCTAAGTATGTTGATTGTGATGAAGAATTATCTTTTTGTTATCAAGAGGTGTAAAAATTTGTGGAAATGATATACATGAGGAAAATATCCTTTATAATGAGTCTACAAGTTAACTAGCTAACATAATTTACAATCCTTATTTGTGTAGAGATAATCCTCTCTTTCAAAGTGACCTAGAGCTGGATGATTTTGAGGAGGATCAACTCAAAGATAAATTAGGTTTGAGGAGGGAGGATCAGATTCTCTATTATAAATATGATTAGGTTGGAATATCCTAGGTTTATGGTTTCTATTATTTTTATTATTTTTTCTTGGAGCTAATATGTGATCTTAATGAGGTGGACTAGATGTATGTCAAGCTTGATAAGTTGATGAAAATGTGTGGCTTTGATGTTGTTGAGGTGATGTATTTCAATAATGATAGGAGAAAGAAATTTATTTCAATGATCAATAGGTTCCCACATGATAATAATGGATATGTGCACTTTATGAAGATGAGGTTATATTTATGGAAGGCACTAGTGCACATGTGGATAAAAAATTTGATAAAGTAAATTACAAAGATGTATCCACATTTTGCTATGATATAGGAAGTAAATTTCTATTTTTTATCTAGAGGATGGGATTTGTCTCTTTGAATGGAAATATAGTTAGCAAGGAGTGCTTGCATTGCAACTCTACATGTATGTTCAAATATTTGGGAAATATCTAAATGGATTGTATTAATAAATATTTTAGAAAAATAAATGTATGTATTACAACATGGTAATGCAAGATTGTTGAGGAATGTGGCAATATTGTATATCAAAAAAATTAATGAAGTAAATTACAAAGATGTATCCACATTTTTTATGATATAGGAAGTAAATTTATATTTTTTATCTAGAGGATCGGATTTGTCTCTTTGAATGGAAATATAGTTAGCAAGGAGTGCTTGCATTGCAACTCTACATGTATGTTCAAATATTTGGGAAATATCTAAATGGATTGTATTACAAAATATTTTAGAAAAATAAATGTATGTATTACAACATGGTAATGCAAGATTGTTGAGGAATGTGGCAATATCGTATATCACAAAAATTAATGAAGTAAATTACAAAGATGTATCCACATTTTGTTATGATATAGGAAGTAAATTTATATTTTTTATCTAGAGGATGGGATTTGTCTCTTTGAATGGAAATATAGTTAGCAAGGAGTGCTTGCATTGCAACTCTACATGTATGTTCAAATATTTGGGAAATATCTAAATGGATTGTATTACAAAATATTTTAGAAAAATTAATGTATGTATTACAACATGGTAATGCAAGATTGTTGAGGAATGTGGTGATATCATATATCACAAAAACTAATGAAGTAAATTACAAAGATGTATCCATATTTTGTTATGATATAGGAAGTAAATTTCTATTTTTTATCTAGAGGATGGGATTTGTCTCTTTGAATGGAAATATAGTTAGCAAGGAGTGCTTGCATTACAACTCTACATGTATGTTCAAATATTTGGGAAATATCTAAATGGATTGTATTACAAAATATTTTAGAAAAATAAATGTATGTACTACAACATGGTAATGCAAGATTGTTGAGGAATGTGGCGATATTGTATATCACCTCAAGAATTTATTGAAAATGATGGTGAAGTCATTGATCCATAATTCTTTGGACTAGCATTATTTTGTAGCTATAAATATTTTTCATGTACATATAATTTTTCTATCTTGTGCAACCATAGCTATCTATGACCCATGGTAAAGTGTAGAATTGAATGATATTTTTGTTAGTCTACATCCAAAAAAAATTCTAGATCCTCACTATTTCCCACTAGAATATAAGTACCCAAACAAGAGCCACTATTTAGGTGTTTCAATTTATTGTTTTGATACTTAGGGTTTTCTATTCTTCTTCAATCTACTAGGGTTTATCCTTAAAATAATTAAGACCTCATGTTTTCCATGAACTTTACACTCCCTAAGGTTCTATTCTAAGTTTATGTTGAATTTTAAATATATTTAACTTCACTTGTATATACTATTTAGTGCCTTGTTACATCATTGAGTTTACCATCCTTGCATTCCTAACAACCTTCTATAGCCCATATTAATTCTTTGTTTTATCCTTTCTTACATTTATCCCTATTAATTTTTGCATGGTAGTTTATCATTGCACCATACACCTTGAGTACATCACAATAATGAGCTAAATGTTTTCATTGAAACAATGAGGTTTCACTTTTTTGTGTCTTCAATCTCATGTCACTTCTACTAGGTGATGAAATCACATTTTGTAATGCCCCGCCAAGGAACCCCAGAGGACAACACTAATAATGGCACAGTAATGGAACATTTTTTTTTGACAGAAATAATAGTGGAATGCATAACATAACATAACATGTAAACTAAACCTAGGTCCTCTAAGGTCCCATGACCGCACTACTCACACAACTATCAATCAACATAGCTAGAATCATTTCATTAACTACTATGATAACATGATTAATCTAACAACAAGATCATTTTAAATCACCACATTATACAATTCTATATTATGTATTCCATATCATGCTAACTGATAAACAATAATAAAAATCATTTCTAATTACTAACAAACATATATACAAATTCTATTACATGAGAATACATCATAATTTGTTACATCGTTACATTGTTTACAATAATGTTTCCCTAAATACATTTGGGAAGAATACATCAAATTACAATAAACAGTACATCTGATAGACAAGTCTAGTACATATACATAAAAGACTGTCTTCTCAAACTGGATCATAAACTGGAATCCACTACACAAGGTACAACCTCCACACACTCAAAAAAGCAACAAGGAAACCCAATGGAGAAAAAAGCATCAACCTCCCAACCATGTGGAACCCTAAGGTCCACCCCCCGTGCTAAGAGATAACACAAGGTCCCACTACAAATAAACAGTTAAGAAGACATCAGACTAAACACAAACAAGGGATATACATGGCTCTAATACAACACTGCAACAACATTAACATCACATTCAATCCATACATCACTTCTAGAGGAATTCACACAATAGAAGGGAAAAGAATAACTAGGGAATGTTAGACTACAATAGGGAAGAGTGTCATCGCATGGTCCTAGCATGGGTTGTCTTGACAGTCTCTCACTAGACACTGGCCCCCATCTATGGTTGTCCTGACAGTCTCTCACTAGACACCGGCCCCATAGGGTGACACATGCAGAACCAACATTCCATTCGTGAGGACAAGGAAGTTGATCTTGGCAACCAGGCCTTCTCAACCCATCCTTAGCCTAAGCGAGCACTACAAGCATAGGTGAGGAATCCATAATCTTTTTTAATGTGAGATCTACCCATTCTCCCTAATTCATTTTTAGTTATCACTAGATTAAGAAACTCTCCAATGGGTTGTCCTAACAATCTCTCACTAGATGTTGACCCCCATTAAGAGCCACTCCCCCTACTTGCAACTAGTAAACCCTACAAACAAGCAAGGAATTTACTATCCTATACACTTAACCTAACCACATGAATCCCACACACAAAGCAAGGCATAGAACATCCTACCCACATATCACAATCACAAGAATGTATACTCAGTGCAAGGCATAGACCCTCTTGCACACAACTCAAACAGTGCCAACCACTTCCAAGTGAAACAAACATAAAACCCATACATACAAAACACTCCCTCCTAAACCTCTGGAATGTGACCTTAACCACTTAGCACATGAGACTCCCACATTGAACAATAAGCAAAATTCATCCTAATTCCACTAATCAAACACATAATTCAATACGAGCAAATAAGTCCCATAATACAATCATGAAATACATAGTAGATTAACAATTCGACTGTTAAGTAATTATAAAAGAAATTAGTGTTCATAATTAACAAAGAAAATAATCTAATTCTTTTATTTAAACAAATCCTTCAATTATCTAAATATAAGTAACTCAATTCACTCTACTCAACTTCCCAATTCTCTTACCTAACATAATCAATTAATTACATGGACAAAAATATTCTTTTACCATAACCATATATATATATATATATATCACTTCAACATGGCATAATAAAGGAAATGGTATATGAAGAACACTTATTAAAAGTGGTAATACAAAAAAAAACAGTCATATTACCCTCAAATTTTGATGATGTTGTAATAGAAAAGGACAAAATATTATCTCACCTATATGCTCTACTAAATCTCATAAACTTAGATGTTGTAGTCAATAAAGTATATAAATAAAAAACATCATAAGATTATTAATATATTAGTCACTTCTATTTTCTCATTTGGCCTGCTATAACCTTAATTTTCTATGCCCTCATTGTTGTCTATTCACTAGATGTGTTTGTTTTAATTTGAACTACATAGCTACATCTGAAACCTATTAAAAATAAAAAAATAACTATAAACATTTTATTTTCTACATCCCTTGGAGCCTACAAGGCCCATTTCTCTAAAGTATTTTACTAACAACTCATATAAGTTGTCTATATCCCAACATCTTGGATTTGAAGATATAAGAGTTGTTTTAATGACATGAAACTCAGAAGAATTTTAATGTATTAAACTTTAATATGTGCAAAGAATGAAATAAGTCTAACGTAGGAAGATGGTCCAGCTTCTACTATACATTGTATGTGAAAAGTCTCCTGTAGCAATTGTAATTACTACAATAGTGAAATACTAAATTTCTAGCAGTCAACACCAGTTAAATACTAACTTAACAAATCTGTTTTGCAAAATTTTCCTCAAAATAATAAGTTTAAAATAGTTGATCGCCTATATTTTCACATAGTACTGGCAACTCCACTTGTCGTTATTGTTGGAATCAAGGAACACTGAGAAGGGGGGGGTGAATCAGTGTTCTACAAAATTTAACTTTATTAACTTGATCTTTAAACCACTTATAACATTGAACCAAAAGAAAGATGCAAGAACACATGGTAATCAACCACAACACCATAACACAAGGATTTTTATGTGGAAACCCTATTAGGGGAAAAACCACGGTGGAGGTTAATCCACAAGATTATACCCTATTAAAAGTATTACAAATGGGGAATGCACATGCATTCAAGCATACTGCCTAGAGCAAACTACTCAAATACAAAAGGCTTACTGCCCAAAAAAAACTCATTGTCTTATAGTCACATTCAGAAGACAACTGGAGTGGATGAACTATGAGATAGCATCTGCTAATGCCTGATTATAGTTCTGGTTAAGCACATTGACCACATTGTTTACATTATGTCTGATTCTTCTCTTGAAACTCTGACTGCTTTAATCCAAATCACCAATCTTTGTTTTGGTCAATTGAAACTGCACACAATCGATCTATAATCCTTCTAACTCTTGCATCATATATCAAAATGATATGAATAATTGATTATATATATCCACAACTAGAGATTAGAACAACTGCATGTTAGCTTTAACAAAATATGAAACGTGTACAAACTGTCAGCCCAATCCATAAATAATTATCAATGCAGACCAAACAGTGTTAGCCTCGAAGATTGTAACATGATATACTCATCTAGTTGGCCTTTTTGCATTGTTAGACTAAAAATCAATAAACTGGATCTTTTAACTTGCACACCAATCAATGTGAAGCCCTATGATTCAAACATAAGATAGTTCATACATCAAAAGACCTTCCTTGAGATCCACAACACAAAATGATAATCAGAAATTACATATGAGTCAATGTACACAACTCTGTCAGATGCCCTATTTTAGCTTTGGTAATTAACACATATCTTCAATCTGACTTCTGGAATAAGCAAATACTGAGGTGCGGATGGGATTACTAACTAGGGTTTCCATCAATGAAAACACTAGATGACTTGTGCATTGTCTCTTTCCAACAGTTATATATATATACAAAAGAACTTTGAATCTTCCTATTGACAAAACCTAAGATCAATTCTCTTAAATCATCATTATTCCTATATGGCGGATGGGTAACTCTGTAATTCTCCCCTATGCACCGATCATGCAACAAAATGAAATCTCTCCATTTCAAGGCAAGGATACATATACTATGTGTAGTTTCAGGTTTATGAGTATATTTGTATAATGCCTCACCATGCATGCAAATGTACGAATTACATACAAGTCACAACGATCAATATAAAATATATTGTTGAACAATCCTAATATAATAGTTTAAATATTTACACAACAAGGTCAATTTACATACCTAAAACTTAAAGGTAGAACTTACAAATTGTGTCTTCAATCCTCCTTTATTCAACAAACTCACTGGCTTCCTCGAGGATCCCAAATTCCTCCTCCCCTCCATATCGATATTAGGCAGAAAATAAAATCCATTTATGCATCATTTGTGCCATGATCCCTTCTCAATAGTACATACGACATGTTCGATAATCCCCCACCCATCACTTGAAATCTCATTCATATTATAATCTTGTGCGATCTTAACATAGCAAAGGTGAATATGGTGTCACTGGCCACTTGTTTCGTGGTGTCAATTAGGTAGAGCCTACGATTAGACATGCATGCAAGGGTTGGAAACAAAGAGGAGGCACATGGCTACAGGGAAGAAGGACCCAAAGAATCACGTCTCACATAATGAAAGGTAATAGGGTGTGTGCTAAATGATTTGAGGAGAGGCTTTAGAACTTTTGATTTGAATGCAATTAGCTGGGGTATTCTAACTGAATGCCTCAAATAGATGACATCTCATGGATTGCAGTAATTACAAAATATGCACCTAAAAGGATTAAATTAAAAGGCAAAGAAACTTTCAAGCAGATGATAAATTGTGAAATACAATGGTTACTAGATACACACAATTGAATTCATCAAAACTACAAGAATGCAACCGGCGAATGTAAATAAATAATTCCTCAGAGTTGCAACAACTACGGGATATGCATAAAATATATTTACACTAAGATTATAAACAAAATGGTTAAATCGTTAAGCAGTCAAACAATAGCACTAACATAGGAGGAATAGAGACTCATCTGTATTTTTTTGTTTTCTCCAAATTGATTTGATATGATGCCTTCCTTTTCCTATCCATCTACGTTCCTCCCTTTCAAAAAATCAACAATGGAAAGCAATTGTCTTACAAAAATTTTCTTCCCAAAATTCCCCATTTCTCCACAACAACTAGAATATGTAAAATGTGCAGACAAATTATTTCCTTTCCTTCGGAATAGAATGAATAATCCCCATTTCTCAAAAGGAAAAATATATACAAAAGAAAAGTTGTTCGTTTTCAAAAACAAAAATATAATAAAATCTCACAAAATCCTCAAAAAACATTAAGTTTCTTTTTCTACAACCTGGTCAAAGTTGTGCATGAACTTGCATGAAAAACCTTCCTATCTTTTTATATTATTTTACTATTTATTTATTATAACATTCCATTTTGATTCTATTTTATTTTAATATTACACTACACACTTAATTTATTATAAACTATAATTATTAATAAATATATTTATATTTACTTTTCATGGTACCTTTTACATAATAATTATTTTAATGCATTAAATAATCAAAAACATCATTTATCAAACAATTTAAAATTAAACAAACCAAATGTCAAACAATTACCTGAACCCTAACCTAGGTTGAATACAAGACCACAAGCAATCATCAACCAACCACAGACAAAACTAACACACTAACAAGGTACCAGACTAGATACTCATCCTCCTCAAGGATGATGGCTAGGGTAGGGGACCAAGTTTCATCTCCGATCAACTATTCCATTGGATTTTAGGCACACTCAGACTTGCCAAATTAGGTGGATTTGATGCCTAGTACCTATAACCTACAACACATAAACATCTTTATAAATATATATAATCATCACATGCCTAGTGAAGAGAAATCAAAACATTGCAGGGTTCTCACAAGTGAGAAATATGACATCCTTCCCTTCACACCTAAATAGCATTTAAAATCACCATATAATGTATCAAATAACATCTCATAACATCAATAATCAAATACTAATCAACATCAAACATCACTATTCCATTAGTCATTAGAATATGGACATAAGCATCTATCAATATGATTAGCATATCTAAAAGCACACATGATAAATCCTAACATAGAACATCACACATAGCCATGGAAATTATCTAAACATATCATCATCAACATGCAATCCTCGTGCAAAGAGTACCTGAGACATAAAATGAATCCACAAACATTTGACAAAAACAACGTAAAAAGGTGAATCATGGAGGGGCACTACACATTTCCCCTTCACATCACAATCTTGTGTATGGGCCTCACCATTATCTATTAGAGCATCTAGAGGTGTAAGATCAGTCTTATATCACCCAAAAAATGTTTTATTTTACTATCATTTTGGTTTGGAGAATACCCATGAAGCTTATTTCCTCTAAAAGTCCTAAAGAATGATCTAAAACATCAAAAACTCTTGAAATGAAAATTTTAGGTGAGTTTCAAGCTGAGTTCAAGTTTGGATGTGAAGTTATTAAATATTTAAGTTTTTGAAAATCTTGAAAAAACTTTAAAATTGTGTTTTGATGTTTCAAATGATGGAATGAGGCCCTAAAAATTGGTCAAATTGGATACATAAAATTTCAAGGTTAGAGATCACTTTGAGCACTACAATTTGAAACAAAAAGTTCAATCAAGTGCCTAGATCAAAAGTTATGACTCCCAAAAGTTGACCTATTTTGGTGATGCAGTTGCACTTTCCAAAATATGCAAGGAGGTGCCTAAGGGAATTTATGACATATTTTGGTAGTTTCAAGGCAGAGAAAATATAGTTGAGAGTGGTAGGTTGTGAGCAAGGAGGGAAGTGAAAATACAATATTAGATTTGAAGTTATAAAAGAGTCAAAAGGCTCAAAAAGAAAAGAGTTTGAAACTATAATGTGTTACAACCTATTGAGGATAGCATCCTCTATTTAGTTTCAAATTTTCTATTATGTAATCACTGATCATTTCCAATAAATGAATTTATATTTTTATGTGTGAAATATTTATTTTAAGTGAGTTGAATAAGATAATCCTCATCAACAACTAGCATGATCTACATGTTGGGAAAATGTATCCCAACCTTGCAATTATATAAAGGTTATTGTTGGTAGGATATATATATATATATATATCTATTAGTTACATGGATAGGTGTAATATATAATGGCATCAAGGGGGGGAGTGGGATGCATGTAAGAAAAAATTGTTAACTTTTTTAGGAAACTACTAAAATGGCTGACATACATTAGATAAATGATACAATGTAAATCTAGACTATTAATTATTAGGTTTTAGATCTAATGGTGGATATTTTGTTAGCCTGCCTTGCCCTAGAATGTAACTCTATTTTATGAGGGTGTAGTATTACAGCCATGGTAGAGAGACGATGATGTATTCTGAGAGTCTGATAACAATCCTGTTGTCTCTTGATCTTTGAGTGGTGATACTCCTATGAGAAGCTTGCTCTGCAAGTATATTGTAATCTTTGTGATTTACTGAATAATATATTGGGCAGCTTTTGGAGTGTGGGGTTTCTTTTCCAAAAGGGTTTTCCCCACGTAAGTCATTGTGTCGTGGTATGCATGATATTTATGTTTATTTTTGTTTAAGTTTCTATAACTGTTAAAGATCTGTAAAAGTTTTGCATTATTCTCCTCTCAAGATTAGTGTAGGAAGTTGTTCCGCTACCTTAACTTCCTTACACTACATAACAAGATTTGGAACCAACAATAATACACAATGTTAATCCAAATATAAAAATCAACAGTTATAACAAATATAGACAAATATTGAAGTTAAAGCTCTATAATGGTCCAAACATATAAAATCATAACATATTCATCCCACAATACATAGTTGGATAAGATATTCCAATACAAAACCTCATCAAACACATACATTGATGGCAATCCAAAACCACATATAGTGATAAAGCATTTAAAATCACAACAATATCTAAAGTACACAATCAACACACCTTGATAACAATGCAATGCCTCAATAGAAAATTTGTAAAAAATTCATGCCACATGTATCACAAATACACTATCAAATAACTTGATACCACATATAACATAAAAAATGAATGACACATAAGGTAAATATGTAGTAGGAATTACAAATATCACAAGCGATGGATGTAATATAATCAAGATTGTACTCATGGGCAAGTGAAGTGTTTCTAAAAGGAAAGGATAAGAATTAACCTATTCAATGAAAGGGGGAAAGAAAATACATTATAAAATATAATATCTCCATAAGAATACATCCTTATCCATAGAATATTTTTTTGAATTAAAATGTCAAGGATGGAAGGATGACATGTGATGAAAAATAGGAAATGGTCAAATTTGAGATATGTACATGTAGATTGGCCAAACAATAAGACATTAAAGGATCCATAAGGTAATAATATCCAAGGCTAGGATGATGAGATGAAAGATGTATGTCATTAGGTATTTCAAAACCCTAATCAAGGTATACTAAGAATATAAAACTAAAAGCAATCAAACCCTAGAAAAATTAAAAATGAATGATAAAACTAGAATTATATTAGATAAAGAATACCTTTGAATAATTTAAGGTATATCCCTAAATGTGAACCCTAGAGGGTGTAAGATTAAATGCATTCACAAAAAATGTAATGGAAAATAACCTTTTCATTAAGATTAATTTGGGATAATTGGATAAATACAAGCAACTAAGCATGTACCTAGACCTAGATTAAACTAATGATACATACCCAAAATAATAAATTATGTAAATCAATTATAAATTAGAAAAGTAAGTGTAAGGGATTTAAGATAGATTGTGGAGCAATGATAAATATAGAACCTAATACAATGTAGACTTTTATACACCTAGATATAGAAAAGTGTTTTTCCTCAATTTGTTTATTATTTAGAATTTTGTGTAAACTTGAATGATTCTCTAATTTGACTCTACAACTTTAAACCAATCCTATATTGTGTAAATATGACCCCTAATGTATAATCTTTATTTGGTGCATTATGCAAATATACTATTAGATCTATTAGGTTCTCTCATCTCCATTGATTGTTAAAGAGTATTAGTAGTTAAAAATACCTAGGGAAAATTGCCAATTAGCAAGGGCCAAGTTATCCTAGGTTGATATTTAACTACTTTTCATAGTTGTGGAACCACGATAAAAAGTAATAGTCTTCAATCATGCAAATACCCCATAATGATTAGATGCAAAATTATATTTCTTTTAGTGCTCCAAAGAAAAGCATTCCTAGAATGATGATCCATGTAATGCATCTAGGATTTTCAATGAATAGTCAAAGATAGAAAATGCACATTGAGTGCCTATTAAATACCAAAAATTCAATTAATCACACAAACATATGTCATGCCAATTCAAAATGACTAGTGGAATAGGAGAGAGTTTCTAAATTTTAAAATTCAAATTTTGGTCAATTTCACATGTCATGGGATTGATCCCACACTACAAGATTGACCAAGGACAAGAAAGTGCTAATATTGAGGTAGGAAATGAAGGTCTAGAAATTGGGGACAATACTAGGTGCAATTATGATAAAAATATTAGAATAAGTATACTTATATTAAAATAGGAGAGAATCAAATGTATGTAAATGGGTGTAAAACAAGTGACAAATTAAAGAATGAACCCAACATTACACAAAAGTACACCTTTATCAAAAAATAGTTATATTAAATTATCTCATTACAACTAGAACACAACTAAATAGAAATCAACATAAATTAAAAACTTACCATAACATAATATTTGTCAATGGGTTCTTAGTCTACTATTGAAGTTGAATGGTTCTTAATGAGCCCACTAGGGATCAAGTCTCAATGAGTGCACAACCCCCAACATCACAAGAGATGAATCCAAAATCATACCCTGTACGACTTTGGCAAAATGAATACCTAAGACTCATCCTCCTATTTCAAACAGATAACTCTTTTATTGATATAAACAAAAAGACAATAAAATCAATCCTTCACTCTAAACCAAAGAAATTTCGACCTAAGACTCATCCTCCTATATCAAACGAACAACTCTTTTATTGATATAAACTAGAAAGTAAATAAAAAGACAATAAAATATACCATTGACAGGCATGCTTGATTTGAAATTCCAGGCCTGGTCCGTAAAATACTCCCATTGTTTTTTAATAATGTAGGGAACAAGGTATCTATTTGGACGCTAATTACAGGGAAAAACAAACTTTGAGGTCCTTGGGATTAGTATATAAACAAGTGTATATTCAGTTATATATGATCCCAAGATTGTCTATTTCAGTTTTTGCAGTGTTGAAATGAGTAGTGTGTGGTTGTACGGTGTTGCAGGAAGGAATGGGCAATGGGAGGCATGTCTCCAACAAGTACAACTATATCAGACGTGCTCTCGTGAAATCTGTATTCAAGCCTGGGCAGTGGGCAGTGAGCAGTAGAAAAGACAGAAACTGCTGTCAAGCAACGAATATGAAAGGGAGAAGATCTGACAAGGAATCTCCATGGCTTTTTTGGTTTTTGCACGGAAATAACAAAAGCTGTGTCCTAATATTCATTGTGGAATCATGAACAAGAGGTGCAGGTTACTTTAAACAAGTTTTTTTTATGTTGAGATTTTTGACTTGAAATTGTATGTGATTGTTAACATCGACATTTTGGATCAAACTCCATGATCCATTATTAGAAAAAGAGAACGACATGCAGTTTGATTTTTAACATGGAGTTTGATCCGAAACGTCGATGTTAAAAATCACACAGAGTTTCAAACCAGAAATCTCAGTATCATTATCGTGGACTGTGAAAACTACAAGCAATTAAGTTTCTTTTTTAATAAATAATATAATCCTTTATAAAGTTAGGGCCTTTCATACATTGATTACTTATATTGTTATTGTACATTAATTTTTTTATCTTAATCTAAGTGTTTTTTATGTATCAACTTTATGGTTGTGGGTTTTTCTTTTAATTTTTCAAATTTGAATTTAAAATTTTGATTGAGTGTATCTTTTTCTTGTCTTGATTTGACTATACATGTTTGTACAATTTATCACTGTGTGCTTATATTTTAAAGATATTCAATCATGATCATTTTAATTGTTGGATGGCATTGAATATCATTCACACTTACTAAGGAGCATGTAGAAAACATTTCCATTCGGACCACTAAAAAAAGCCTAGTTCTACATCACACCACTCTTGAACATTTGCATAATTGAAATCTTTTGTCTTCAATATCTTACACATATTTTTGACAGTTGACCAAAGTGAGCATGTCCTCTTACAAAATGATGATAATCTTTCAAAAGTAGTTTTAAAGACCACTAATCCCAAATAATAGAAAAGTTAGAGAAAGTAGATTGATGAATTGAGAAAATAAAAATGTAGAAGCATGTAGGCAATTGATTCCTTCCTATGGGTGTAGGATATTTATGCAGGCCTTATGATCTAAACTTAATCTATGAGCTTGAACCCACACATTGTAAACTGAATCTCTAGATCCCAAGGCAAGATATAGGTGGAGAGTGCCACTATCCTAAGACTATGATAGACCTTTTCCAGAATCTTCATTAAGGGCACTCATTCTTTTGTTACAAATATAAGTACCTCTCTCCTTCATATTTAATTTATGTACTTTAGCATTTAATTTAGAATACATTATCCCATAAATTACAACTCATAATTTATTAATCTAGGTTAATGTGTACTTATTTGTATAGATTTGATTAGATTGGACCATAGGTTAAGCTTAGAGAAACCTTATTTTCTGTTACATTTTCGGTGAACCAATATGATCTTACCTAGTTTTCCTCCTAAGGTTTTTCATCATTGTTAGGATTTTTAAATCTAAATTTATTTATATTTCACACCTTTTCAAATATGATATTCATATTCCATCCATGTGCCTCACTAACACATCCCCACCTTCGGGTTTAGTGCTCCTATTCACATATCATAAATTCTACCCACCCTTATATTTTCTTTAGAGTTTACATTTTACATCTATTTTAGATATGATTGAGAAATTTTTCTTACAATAAATATTATTTGTTCAATATTATGTGATTACTCTTTTTAGGGTTTAACATCTTTATTTCATACTCATGAACCTTACATCCTTGGATAGACCATTATCACATTATGGATTTGCATTGTCCTCCATCATTGGAATCTTTTCATTCTCCCCTTATTTATATTGACATGTTTACACACTTTGTTACATGTGATCCATTTGTCCTTGATTCAATTATGACATTATATGACACAAATGGGGTTACTTCTATGGAAGTATTATATCACCACATATGCTCATTTTCTTCATTTAAGGATTTGGT
This sequence comes from Sequoia sempervirens, assembly GCA_007258455.2. Lineage (NCBI taxonomy): Eukaryota > Viridiplantae > Streptophyta > Pinopsida > Cupressales > Cupressaceae > Sequoia > Sequoia sempervirens. The sequence goes on along the minus strand of VDFB02252616.1, from coordinate 150,039 downwards.
CATTACTTACCCTTCTCTTTTGGATAATATTACTTCAACCCTTCATGATTATCATATATTACATACTTATTCTAGATTGAGAATGATAGTAATGTGATTTGTTCTCATTTTATGCTTCCTTTGAGTACCTTTCCTTCACTTGAAACATTTTGTATTATATTTATTGCAAGGACATGCATATGATATACTTATTATTCCATTGTAGCTATAGATGTTACATCATATAATAAAGGTACATCTGATGATATGACCAAAATTTATGATACTCTTATTACATGTCATATGGCTTTATTCTTCTCCATGCTTTATATTTTGATTATAATTCTATTCCCACATTTCATCCCCTAGATATACCACTGACTTATTCTAACCCTAGGTGTGCAATCATGTGGTATGATACACATGATCATTCTCACAATACCACGACCAAAATATTCTTGGAATTTGGTATGTTGCTAATAAAAGCATAAGAACATCTTAAAGGAAATTCTAAGACACATATTTACTTCATCTATTCTTACTCCTAAGTTCATAGGCTCATTAATGCAAAAAATACTTCAAGATGGTGACAAAATCAACTTTAAACTTTGTGAGTTACCATCTCCACATGTGACCTGTAAGTATAGGCCATTATGCATTATGGCTAGGTATGGAGATATTAGAGTTAAATGAGTGCTAGTGGAGGGAACAAATTGAATATATGTAGCAACCATTTTCTAGACTTGAACCAAGTTACTTAATCTAATCCTCAAAAGTTTGTAGTAAATGTAAAAGGATTTTGCACCATCATGTGAGAATGTCTTGGTTATGTTACTTTTCATATCTCTTTAGGCCCATTACCATTCAAACTGATTTTCATGTGATGCTTAAAAAATTAGTGCACAACATCTTTTTAGTACACTCATGTATCCATGAAATGGTTGTTGTCCAATCAATGCTTTGAATCACAAAATTAAATTCACTAATAAGAACAAGTAATGTATAGTGAAAATAGACCATAACACACAAAATTTAAAAATTATTCAAAAAGAATAAAATATTTATATCCCCATTATAACTAATCTTTCATATGGTGTATCCAACTACACCTAATTCTCTTGTGTTTCATGCCAATCTTGAATATGATTGGAGCTTTTTAAATTTCAAAATCATCAAGTCCTATGAGAAATAAACCAAATGATGAAAACCAGGCTTCTTCATCTTTCCCTATTGATTGCAACTTATAGGTCATATTATTTTTGGGTTCTCATATGGATACTCATTCTAGTGAAGATGGTACCTCTCATGGATACAAAACTAACCAATCTTATGAAAAATATTTATCCAAGCATCCAAGTTGGGTAGACATTATGGTAAAGGATATGAAATTTTATAAAATCTTAGTTATAGTAGACAAGGATTAGGTTTAGATCAACAAGGAATTATAAAGCATATTAAAATCCTTCAAATAAATACACCAAGGACACATAATATTCATGCACTCTTAGTAATAATATAGATTTTACCCTTATTATACCTTGATTTAGTCTATGATGGTTGTATAGACATATTTCCTCGTCTAGATACTTTCAAAAATAATAAAACTTTAGTTGAATATTTAGGAGTATATGTCAACATACTTACTTACCATCATGATAATGGATTTACATTCATTTTAAGTAAATTAATATTTTATTAGAAAATATTTTCCTTCATTAGGAAATCCTCTAGACACTTTTCCCACACAACTCTTTATTGAAGATCTAAAGACAATTACAATTGGTTGTATATACAATATATGTATGTATGTATGTATGTATGTATGTATCAAAAAACAAGGATACATCCTAAAAGTAGGAGATGGTCTAAGCTAATATGAATCATGTAACATGGTCATCCTACTAAAATAATTTAGATTTATTTTGTATGGTCATAAAGACATGCTTGGAATTTATAGAAACATAATCATTCTTATTATTATCCTCATGATGTTAAACCTATTAAGCAAAATATTTTAAAGATGCATCCTTAAATTGGTTTAATGGATAAAGAGGGATTATAAATTGTGCTAAAGGCTATATTTATAAGACCAATAGATTATTGGACTCGAACTCTCTAATATGCTTCCTATTGCTAAACATAATGGCTATATTAGAATTTGGATGAGCTTTATAGGTCTGACAAACCCAATCCTAAAGATGAATTCCTATTACTCAATATTGATATGATTGTAGATTCAACAGTAGGTAATAAAATTTTGTCTTTTATGTTTGGTTTTTCGAGCTACAATTAAATCATGATAAATCCTCAAGATCAATATAAAATAGATTTTATTGCATCATGAGGTATGTTTCATTATGTCATGTCATACATTTTGGATTAAAAAACATGGAATCCATATATGAAAGGATCATGGCATTGATATTCCATTATCTTATGCATAAGGTATTAGGAGATCATGTGGATGATATCGTAGAAAAATAAAAATGCTAGATATGTCACCATAAATACTTCAAGATAATATGTGAATGATTATGACAATACACAGTATGGATAAGTCCAAAGTAATGTGTTTTTGAAGTTTCCAATGGCCTTCTTTGGGATTCATTATATCTCAATGAGACATTGATATGGATTCTATGAAATTGATGCTAATATTAACATGCCTCCTCCAAGAAAATCATCATAACTCCATATCCTTCAAGGGAAGATCCAATCCATATGTTGTTTGATTATCCAATTAGCCAATAAGGCATTGGTATTTGAAAAAATATAAAGAAAGATGTCAAATTTATATAGAATGAAGATTATAAAAGGAATTTGAGGACATGAAAACTATTTACGAAATCTTCTAATCCTCATACTTTTTATCCATAAAATCCTTTGATTCTATATATTTTCCATAAAACCTACTATCAAAGTTCTCTAAACACAAAATGATGAAAATGGGAAAGAATACACAATGCACTACATTAGTCATATGAATCTAATTCACGATTAGAATTGGATCAATTCCTTATATCTTAGCAGGGTTATGGAGCTTTATTATTGGAGTGGGAATATTTCCAAGAAAATTCTCCAAGAATAGAATCTTTATAGAGGCACAACAAGAGGGGACTATATTTCATTGGTTTTATCATGAGGTTATGTTGCTAACTATTGGTGAGGATGTGTTGCACACAGAGCTTCAAAGGGTCATATTTCTTGCAAATCTATTGTCCATTTTCTTATCAAACATTCTCGACTTGGTTCAAACCTACAATGTTTTAAAATCAATAGCTACTAAATTTGTTGTTTGAAGGTATATGGAAAATGATGCATTACTTATAAGTGTGCAGCAATATGATTTCACCAAAGGTGATGGTCTAGTAGGAGGTTTATTCCCTAGGCATCTAATTCACTGCAAAAAGTGGTATGCAGAAGTTTTTCAAGGTATGCTTCTGTCAACAATGCATGATACCTCATCTCACCTCTACCAGGTTCTTAACAATTATCATTCCGCTTTTAACATGGAGGACATAGATCAAATAAAAAGGAAGTTTCATGCAATTTCCTTTTTGAGGAATCATACTTGTGTGCATGATTTGCAATTATCAGTCCCTCCTCAAATTGCCAAAGGAAAATATTGCTATTGTTATGTTCCTATTATTAATGCAACAATTCCTTCATAGGATTATGATTAAAAGTAGAAAAAAATGTATGAATAAAGTTTGGTGAATGGCCCTTGATGGGCAGGAAACAAATCAGCCTCCTTCTAATCATTTTGGTTCTTCTTCTGTTTAGTTTTTGAAAACTGATTATGTAATCAGATATTAAGCATTGAATGCCACGAGGGTCTGTGTTTTGGAAATTGATGGGAATATTTCTTATCATCTATGTAAAGGGACATGTAATGAAACTGGGAAGGGTCAATCCTGTGGTCATGTAATTGGGTTTGTTAGTTTTGTGGTCATGTATTGGGGTTTGTTTTATGTAAATGAAATCTATTATGCTCTGGGGTTGGCTCAGCATGTCTTAGGATCAATATGTACTTTCTCGAGCTATAACCAGAGGTTCTCTTCTCCTGGTTCTTTCCTACCAGTATGCTCGCCTGAACCAGGATTTTGTAATATCTATTATTCAATATAATATAAATATATAGTGGCTTGCCACTTTTTTCAAAAAAAAAAAACAATGTGTCTCAACCTTGCATTTATAATGTTCATTTTAATATATTTTAATAAATTTTATATTTAATCTTCTATTGATTTTATCTTCTTGTGGAGAGTTGGTTTCCCACTTAGAGGCTTACTAGACTTCATCTTTTAGTTTCTTTTGGCCTCAAATGAGGAGGCAAGAATCTCAATTTAAGATGCCCTAGTTTGGCCATTTGCTGAAATATTTTGGTGTGTATAAGATCATCATGAATGAAGTTACATATGATATATTATATGATGTGTAAGAGAATGTAAGGGAGGGTTATATTGGAATATCAACCAACATTATGTTAGTTTACTACACTTATCATAGAGCATATTTTTTATTTTTTGATGAGAAAAAATAGGGCACCTAATTTTGGCAATCAAATATGACAATTTATTAAATTGTAAGATACGAAAAGAATATACTAAAAATAGCCAAGAGGGCCAACACCAAGAATATGGTGTTAGAATTTGGAGCCATGTTTGGCACCATACTTCTTGTAGTTTTATTGATGGTTTTCCTAAATCATTTTGGTTTCTAGTTTGAACTCATTTCTATTTATTTTGTGCTTTGAGTTGTAGTTTGTATGGTTGGTTTGTAAGTATTTCTATGCTATCAAATTTAATCCAATTTTACATACTAGTGATACTCTTGTAATATATTTCTTTGCAAGTGTATTGCATTCCTTTATTTTACTAAATATTGTATTGGGTTTCTTTGGAGTGTGGAGTTTTTTTCCTTAAGGGGTTTTTCCCATGTATATTTGTGCTATAGTATATTGTTTATTTTATGTCCATACATGTTTTTACTTTATATAGATGAAAATATTTAAATTTACACAATACTCTTCATTGGATTGGAGTGGGAAGCATTTCTTTATATACTTTGCTTCTTTTCAAGTTGAATCAATTAACCAAATATATCTCTAATCACTTTTGAATTGCTCATTACTATACATCTTTAGGAAATACAAACATAGAAAATAATTAATTTTTTTGAAGTTTGTATGGTAATTTTTATGATCTAATAAATAAGATTTAAGGAGATCCTCATGAAGTTGATTTGAATCAACACAAATGTGAGGCTTCAATATGTCATATTTTATGGATTTGAAAGTTGAAGAGACTAAAAAAAGGCCCAAGCGTTTCTCATAGATAGGTAATTTATGCCTTAGCTTCTACTTAATTTGGGTAATTCAAGTGAGAAATTAGGTTAATCTAGGTATGAGAGGTAAAAACTGTAGGAGGATTAGTTGTGGTAGGATCAATAGTTGATGGATGAAAAGTGAACATGAGGAAACTAGAATGTTGAATGAGAAATGTTGAGATGGGGTTTGAGTGTGAAATTGTAGTGTAGGAAAAAGTATCCCTTTTCACACTTAATTTGAAAATAATTAATAATAAAATGAGATTAATTATGCATTGATTTAGTGTTGTAATATGTCTTTCATATTCACATTAAGTTTAGGGCCCTTTTAAATTCAATGGACTTAATTTTTCCTTATTTTTGATGTTGTAAGGTGTACCTTTACATTTTCACACTAATCTAGGGCTCTATTAATTGATTAAGGTTAATTTTCCTTAATTGGCCACTTTAATTCAAATCCAAGCCTAATTTAAATGCAAATTCTGAGGGATAAAACTAGACATTCATAAATGGCATTTCACAACACTTAACTTTGGAAGATGTGTGTCCTAGGTAAGTGACCTATAACCCATTCACCATAGGTCCTCACATAGTTTTAGGACCGTATTTTTACATAATGTTTAACATTGTCTGATGTGTTTCCAACGTAAGTGGCCTAGGACCCATTCGCCCTATGGTGAATCGGTCCTCACTTAGACCTAGGACCCCCCTTTGAAATATGTTTTTAGTGGTATTTTAATGCTTTCAAATCTACAATTCAATTTTGGCTTGCAATATTTGAATTTTGGGAATTAATATTAACATATGTATAAATACAAGGTTGTTTCACTTAGTTTCCCCCTAGAAATTTCAAGTCTTCAAGCATTCTAGCAAATTTATGAGCAAGTGTGATCAAGAGCAATTCAAGAGCATTTCTAAGGAATTCAAGGGCAGATTTGAAGAAGATTCTTACAACAATAAAGATTCCATTGTCATGTCAAAGATTCCTTGCATCATGCATGTTGTTTGATCCCATATGTTGATGTAATGTTCAAGATCAATCAAGCATATTCAAAGGAATTATCTCTAATCAAGTTTTACAATCAAGATCTACATTTATTAAGGCCACTTCATGCAAGTTTGCAAATTTGTACTCCAAGGTTTCAATTAAGGTTTGGTGAGTTGTTACATATTGTTGTTCATTCATCATTCATTTCATGCTTTTATTCATTTCAAGGTTTAATTACCAAAACGGGGTTTGACCAAGGAAAACCCACATTCCCTAACAAAAAAAAAAAATTCTCTCTTTGATGTGTGTTTACAGATTTTAGGTTGAAGATCATTTGAAGAGAAAAATTGAAGAAAGCTGTCAAAGTTGCAAGAAAAGTTATCAAATCATGGAAACTCATCTACAGTATTTATTTGCGGCTTTTTGATAGTGAACAACTAGAATCTGGGAGTGCAAACTGAGTAAAACAGAACTTGGAAACGTATTTTCTAGAGCCCTAGCCAGGACCCATTCACCATAGGGTGAATGAGTCCTTAGTGAGGTTTGAAAAAGCATCTTTGGTGAAAGGTATACAACATTTTACCCTTTACAGATCTACCTTTTGACTATTAGTTGGGTTAGATTTGGCTACTATTTCTCATTTGCATTTTATAACATATATTTTGAATGAAATAAGGAAAATAGGTGCAGCATGCCTTTTTCATTTTCATAAGCACCCCATTTCATATCATTTCATTTTGGTGAACCTAACATTTGATCATTGCATTTTCTGATTTTGGAGTCCTCTCTCATCCTAGATTTAGATCTTGCACTCATTTGCATTTCTTGGCTTTGAATTAGGTCTCATTTAGGGTGTCTTGTCTTTGCATTTCATTTAAAGTTTTAGGATTGCATATTTTGCATTCTTTAAATCTGAAAAATAAAAGAATATCAATCATATTGCATGTCATTTACATAGCATGTCATCATATCAACTTGCATTTGAAAATTAAAACAAAATTGCATATCAAACTAGCTTTTCTAGGTTGTCATTTTGTCATAACTTGCACTTGCATTCCACATTGAATTCACAAAAAATTGAACTAAAACTTGTTGTAACAAACCAAAATCTGAAAACCACTTAAAAGCACTCCAAAATCTGTAAAAAATTATTTCAAAACCCTCATCTAGGACCCATTCGCCCTAGGGAAAATGAGTCCCTAATCAACTCATAATCTAATTTTCTAGGCATTAAAATATTCATTTCTACATTTTTGTTTGTTGCTTTCTTGCTTTCATATTTCTATTACTGTTTGCAGAATTTTTGTTTCATCAAGTTGATCATATCTAGCTTAATTTGATAAAGTTAGTGCATTGTGCGATTTCAAAATTGCATTTACAAGACTTCATTTTCAGATTTTTACATAGTGTAATCAACAAATTACCTTGTTTAGAATTTAAAAATTGCATTGCATTCTAGGTCATCGCATTGCACTTTACCCTCTTTCCATTTTGGGTTGGCATTGAATTTGTAAAACTTGTATGAGCTTTACAACTTTCTGTCCTATTAGAAATAATGTTGTGAGATGTAGTTCGAGACTCGTGAACATCCCATGATACACCATTCACCGTGGATCTTGGGTTTTCTAACTCTCTTTCTAATAGTGTTGATAATCAATCCCCTATGGATCATAGCATGCATAACTCATTTCCAATGACTTCCTTACCTACAACCAATATGCATGATATTGTTCATGTCCCACAAGAGAACATAAGGTTGGTAGATGAAGAATTGAAAACTTTGCAAGACCTTGTGGGAGATGAACATATTGCTATCCATGTCATTCCTCTTATAGGAAACTTAAGAAAGCTACTTACATACGGACAAGGAATCGTTATGTGCAAGATCATGATGGGCAAAAAAGTGGTGATATGATGGGTATGTGTAGGATATGTGGCTGACAACTTTTTCTTTACCCAAAATTGATGAAACGAAAAGGGTTTTTAAAGGAGATTCTCAGCTTTCCACCAATATAAATTATGATTTACTTTGAATTTAATGAATTATTATTATTCATTTTCTATTTGAATTACGACTAAAGTCCTGATTGATAGGTTGATTGAAAAAAATCTATAGCTTTCAAATGGTATCACATTTTTTGAATCCAAAACGTGTGTCACATTCTATGCTTTGCATATTATAGGATTAAAAAAAAACTGAATTTTATGAAGTTTTGACCAAGTTAAGGCAGTTAGACATATGAGTTTTTTATATTTTTTTAAAGTTGTAATAAAAAATTCATAATTAATTATTTACTTGGAAAAAAATTACAAAAAATATGCATCGCATCGGGACATGAGTCATCTACTTATATCTAAACTCTTATAAAAAAAATATTATCATTTTATTGTGGTTAGGGTGGTCAGACATACACCTACTTCTTATTTTTTCCTTAAAATTTAAGTACTACTGCATTGAAATTTCAAATTTTCACCAAATAGATTTTTCCTTTTTTTTAAAATAAACTTAGTAGTTTAGAAACTACATTCAATTTGCTACATATTTTATTCTTACATATTTTTGAAATAATATAGATAACTTATTCAAATTTTTACGTCAAGTTTCCTAACTCTGATTTTTTTGAATTTTTCGCCACTTAAGGGCCTGATTTTTCCATGATGATCCTGCACATACCCGAATAGAGTATCTATATAACTTGGTGATGGGAAAGGTCGTTGATGTCACTTCTTACATCATTTAATAGTTTAATTATCGAATTGGGTGTGTGTTAGAGCTATATGCGATAAGGATGTTTCCACGAATTGGGGGGTTTTGCACTGTAAACAGTGACTTTTGGTTGCAATTTAGCTCCTTCAAGAGCTTTCAAGAGCTCTTGGAAATGGATCTTAACAACTAGTTTCTAACTAATTCAAAAGATTTAATCCTAACTTATCTCTTGACTAACGATTGTTCAGACTCTAATAACTTAGTTCAGATTTCACTTGACTTAATTACAATTGATTCATGGAAGGATTAAGCTAAAAACTGAATTTACTCTTAATCTAAAATTCATAATTGAAATGTACTTGAAAAATAAAATCTATTTACATTTGCAAAAAGGAATCTATTTATGTTTGCAAAAAATAAATATTAACCTAGAAAACAGTAACACTAAATTCCATGAACAAATTCCAAACAAGCTTTAGTTTCTTCTTCCCATAAGTCATCATTGTCTCTTCCATTAAAACTACATGCATTTGAAAATAACCAATGAGTCTAATTCCTATGAACGATAATTAAATCTATAGTAAATGAGTGAATATTAATCTACAGTAAAGCATAATAAACCATTTTGAGAACGTAATGAACTTAATCTAAGAATATAAATAATCACATTTACGAACAATGATTAAACAAATATCAACATTCCTAAATTTCCAATTGACATGAATTAAACAGAAATCAATTGAATCAAAGGACATAACACAAGGTCACCTCCTTCAGTTGAGCGGGCCCTGCTCTTCCTCTGGTGAGACCTAAACACCGAGATTCAAATCAACTCCTTATTTGCATTCCAATTGGCCAAAATAGGAGAGTAGAATAAAATAGCAGATTACCAACATTAAAATGCTAAAGTGAAAGATTAACTAACTCCCAAACTAAAACTAAGGATGGATATTTATAAGAATATCCACTTATTTGAATACAAGAATTAGCCCAGCCCGCCAAGATGCAAAGTGGAAAAACTAAACTAAACATAACTGAAAGTGTCATAAAGAAATCCGCCACCTGATAATAGTTGAACAGGAAGTTCTCAAATTGACTGAAGAATTCAATTCAGAAGCACTCATCAAGATATAGCTAGAGTGATCAGGAGCAAGACAAATTTCAAGTTTTTTAAACATGGAGTTTAACACGTCCACCTCATGAAGTCAACATTTAATCAACTGAAAAGAATCCTCAAAGATAGGATGCTATTATGACAATGAAAGATCTCAAATTGCATAATCATTTCATCATTAATCATCATTAAAAAGCACACATTTAATGCAAAATATCATTTCTAATATATATTCCAATTAGTTAAATATAAGGAAAAAACAAGCAAACATTCAAGCATATAGTCTACCACAAACATAGTTAATTAATATATAATAAAGTCTTTGAAAAAATAAAAAGGATTAATTAAAGTGTCATCATGAGTACTCATCATTATCCCCCTCCTATTGTCAACCATGTCCTCATGGTTGAGGATCTGGAAAATCCCTATTTCTACCTACTAACCAGATAACCAGATCACCACATGACTACATATATTCCAAGAATGTTTTTCGATGAGCATATCCATTTCGTTCTTGAATTCTCCTTAACCAATCTCTCAGATTTTATCCAACAAACTACAGTGGAGAATTCAATGTAGGAGCAAGTGCAATGAGCAAGAGTGGTCTGAACCTCATTCCAACCTAATTGGCATTCTGCTCCTCTATGGATTCTATCAAAGATCTCACTCCTGTGAGACTCCAAGTAATGTTTCTTGGAGAGATTGGTTCTCTCCTTTTCAATGATGATATCTATCTCTTGATGTAGCTAGAGCTCTGTGTGGAAGGTGATCCTAAATATTTCTAAAAACTTGAATGCTTTTGGTCAAATTTCACCTATAAATAGGTGCTACATTCTCTCCTAGTGCAAAGTATTTGAATGCAACTCTAAAAGTATTTGACCAGGGAGTTTCATCCCTCATTGGAATGCATAATTTCATTTTTGCTTCATTGTATTGATCTATCTTGTTTTCCCATTCAACCCAGTTCTGCAACAATGATACAAAAGATCTGATTTGCAACTCTCCAACAAAAACATCTAGAAAATATTGTGGAAAATCACCAAGGAGAAAACCATGATGAAATTATTCACACATTTGGTTTTGAATAGTAGGATGACTATTGTAAAAATCCATAAGAAGTTCAATGTCATCATTATAATCTATTTTTCTTTGTAGAACCAACTGATTGATTTTCCACTGTAAAATTATTTCTCTTAAAAATAATGCATATAACTCTAAAGGTTTCCTCATTGACAACATTGTTGAGGACAACTCTACCACTTGTTGTAATCTCTCATTGGCTTCATCTCTCTCCTTCTATAACTGCTGATTTTTGCTTCTTAACTAATTATTCTCAGGCTTAAGCTTTAGTGTTGTTAGAGAGAGGTATCTCCTTGGACTAGATGAGGTGGAAGCCTCATGAGAATGTAATCTACTCAACTATTGTTTCAATTGTTCCTCTTTTTGTTGCAATTCTGCCTTCAGTCTTCCTATTTTCACTGCATTAAAACTTGTTGTCTCTTTTGCTCGAGCTAATACTTGTGCATTAGCTTGTTGTAAGGCTTTTTCAGTTTGGTTCAATTGTTTTTTCAAAACACTTTCTTTTTCTACCATTTCTTTTTCTATCTACTCAGTCTTAGATATTGATTGTTCTAATTCCTCTTCTTTTATTTTTAACTTCTCTTCCAGAAACTATATTCTTTTCCTTTATTCTTCCAATTCCACTTGTATTCTAGACACTACCATGGCCTTAGCCATCTCTTCTTCTTCTTCTTCCATCTCCTCTTCTTCCTACATTTGAGGAGATTTTTCTTGTTCGGTTATTCATTTTTTACCTTTCCTCCTTTTAAAAACCAACATGGGTGGGGAAGAAGACTCATCAGACCCTCCAAAAGGGTTATCTTCTTTCGACATATGAGGAGATTTCTTTTTAGATGGAGAGCCATGAGATACTAAAGCAGGGGTTATTTATAGAGATAGAATTGGGGCTTTATGAGGACTTTCAAGTTGTTCAGGAGAACACACAGGGGCTTGGATTTCTTCACAGATCTTCAAGGTGTCTTGAGGGGCATAAGGGGTTTCAACTAGAAAATCATGAGAAGTTGGAACATTGGCAACAACAACACTAGGGTTTTCTTGTTGTGATGCATGCCTTTTCCTTTTAAAAGTACTACGGGTTACCCTTTCAGTCTCTTGTAGCTTCCTTTTTTCCTTTATTTTTTCCTTTTTCAGAAGCTTCTCCTTTCTCAATTTTTAATTTTCTTACTATGGGTCCCTTTTTGGATTTATTTTCACTTTTGACAATGGGGGTCAACAAAAATTTTAACCATCCTTCCTTACCAACCTCTTTCTTCATGAAATGGTGCTTGATAATTAAATGAATCAAACTATGATACCTAATGGATGACACACCCCTAGATTTAACTCTATATACCATAGAAGATATTTGAGTGAACGAAAAGGTAGGAAGGTTAATTCTTGTGGAAGGTATGGTGTTTCCACACCTCAAATGCGTGAGCATTCACATTCATGGCCCTAAGATTGTGTCGTATTGCCCCTCATAGGTGAAAATTTTCATCAACCACATTACAGTTGTTTTCCATGGCTCCTCTAGACTATTGCAAGCAACTCCTTTCTAGCTATCCTTATGTGACAAATTTTTTGGCTTCCTTCTAGGTTCTTCATGAAATGTAGACACCAATTCCTCAAAACTTACATGCCCTTTTTTTACTAGGTCACCTTCAGCTGGAATACTAGAGATTTCACTTATAACAATAGGGCTAACCTCTATTATTTCCCCTCTTACTCTGGTAACATTCACATGAAATTTCCTAACAAGTTCTTTGACTAAATCAAGTTCAAAACCTTCATACATTTGTATAAACTCAATCCACCCTACCTCTATGAGTAATCTCTTTGTTTCAAGATCTAAAATGAAGTTCTCTAGCTCCGAATTTATTTTATGCCCCATTTTTCTTACTTCTACAATTTCAACAGAGAAAATGATGGATACAAACTACTGAGTGAAATGAAAAATGAATGCTTCTTTCCATAGATGCAACACTTTTCAAAAAACGCACGTCGTATCAAGACGTTGATCATTTATTTCACCTCATTCCTTGTGGATGTTCTACATGTATCACCTTGTACTTTGAATTATGGTTGGTGAGATTGGTGGCGATGTTGACATAAGCAAAATTATTTTGAATTGATATGAAATCTCCCTTATTACTTGTATTTATTGCAGTAGTCACTTCAATGTAAAATCCTTATGCCTCCGCCAAATTTTGAAATGATTAAAACTTATTTTATTATAGCATTAATAACTATGGGTGAAGATGTCTATGCTCAAAATATTTACTTAATTTCATTTCATAATAACTAAATCAAAAAGTAATATTTTTAAATAATAATCACAATAAATGTGTACCTTTTATTAAATGCAAGAGTCAACCAGAGCATGTGAATTAACTCAGCTGGAAAAAATTCCAATGAATTAATCAGAGAGAGCTCGGAATTAACAAGAACATTTATTACATAGAACCTTGGGAACATCAGGAGTTGCTAGGAGTCATCAAGAGTCATCAGGAGTCATCAGGAGTTATCAGGAGACCGCAATTTCTAGTTTTTAGCCATCCTTTTTTTTCTTTTTTTTTATTATTATTTTTTATTTTTCATTTTTTTTGGAGATAAACTGCCATTTCTGGTTTTCAATCTATCTCCTTTATTCAAAAGGTAAACTGTCATTTCTGGTTTTCAATCTACCTTCTTTATTCATACCTTTTCAAAAGATTATCCAGGAGTACATTCTCCTATGGAAGAAATATCTTCCATCATAAAATGTTCAATTCTATTCTATAGTTTTGATTGCTACCAAGATTTTCACCTATGGCTCAATTAGGTAGAGCCCATTGATAGAAAGAAGAAAGAAAATGGAACATTTGCTAAACCTTCTATCTTGCATTCAGTTATACAAATGAACAACTTTACAAGATTACAAGAACACAAAATTATTACATTCATACAAGTGAATGAAACATAAAAGATTTCACAATATTTTTGAAAATGTAATCTTTATTGAATGTAATTAGATACATGTGTCTCACACAGCAAGCCGTGAGACTAACTTTTCCTTGATACAAATAAAGACAAATTAATACCTGAATAAATAAAGGAAAATAAATGTGCATGTAAGAGGGATGACCAGTCATTGCCTGAATGACTGGTTAGTGCTTGTCTCACTTTGGTGTTGTCCTTGTTGCTTGTCCTTCCTAATTTCTTTGCGCTCTTGTTCCTGTAGTAGTCAAGCAATGTATTAGAGTTGTACTCTAAGCAATGAAGGGTCAGAACCATACATGATCATTTATATCATCTACCTATGCATGTATTAACTCATCTCCATGTGTATTAAAGAGAAATGAATGCCTTAAGTGTCTACGAAAAACATTGAAACCATTGAAACAACATATCAAAGTATACATATTTTTCTAACTTGTTTGCTTCATGTGCAAATACAGGATAAGCAATGTTACTGTTTCATCAAATTTCAGCACGTGGGGTAAACGTGGCTCCCACAAGGGTTAAGCTCGGTGTTCTACTTTGTTGTGTTTTCAAGAGGCACTAAAAGACACTTATCAAATAATTTACCTCTTTGTGAATTACCCAATCAAGTATATACCAATTAAGATAGAGAGTTATTTTTCATTGTCTTAAGTGATGTATACTTGCCTAAGAAAATCAGAAGAGAGGGTGAATTAAATAACAAGTGAATGGATTGCAGATTGTAGGAATTCATTGATCTGTTTAATCTAAGGAAGTAGTTAAATGTTACAAAGATGTAAAGGAAAGCATGAGATTCAATGCTTGTAAAATATACTGTAGGATACAGTCATCTTTCCTACCAGTATGACAGTCATGTACATGGAGTACAATGTCAAAAGTGAGATAATAAGCAATGCTCAAAGAGGATAACATATGTTTTGGTTTATCTTTCATTGTAAAAGAGCACAATCATTGCTTGTAGTAAAAAATGGGTTCATTCAACATGCTTGATTTGTGTTCTAAGAATTTGGAAGCTTACAACCATGAAGGAAATTCTTATACAGACTAGAACAACATCAACATATAAATTATAAGCTTTTTGTCTTCATGACAATCACCTAATATTAAGTATCATGAAGATATTAACATAGCAACATCTATCATAGATGACAACATAGTTGGTCACTTAGAGCATAGCTAAGGAAGAACATTCAACTAGAGGGACATAAAAGTGAAGGAACAATCATATTTTACTGTCAAGAGCAGTTTTGTGGATGGGTCATGTTATGATAAACTCTATAAGGGACATATTTTTGATTGTTAGAAAATACAATCCTTTGATTAAGTTAAGGACAACTTCAGGGGGCAGAAAGGAAAAAATATATATATCCACAAGGTAATGGATTGCAGATATATTGAACTCAAAATAAGACTAAAAAAGAGTTATAGGTATGTGACAAAGCATGAATAAGGTAACATATTTTTTAGAACAGTACATTTGTTTCATTCAAGTATCAATGATATAGAAGGTTAGTCCTTGATAAAGGATAAGGTCTCAACCTTTTGAGTATCAGTAGTTGGAAGGTTTCAAGTCTGAATACCTTTAATATATTAATGACAGTCCAATCAAAGGAATAGGAGGATATAATCATATATTATAACATGTGAATGGCAAACTATGTGCAAAAACTAGTGAAAACACTAAAGATAGTCATATCCTTCAAAGTGGGACCAACATATACGTTGTATTATTAGACTAAGAATACTAGATTAAGAGAAGATTCTGAGAGTTTTGTTACAAGACTATGTTCATGTGTTCATGAACAATCAAACCCTCTTGCACTGACTCATGAATATGGTCATATCACAATGTTCTCTAGCAAGAAATGACAATGTAATTCCATTCATATTAAGACAATGTTGGCCGACAAACACACAACCATGTAGAAAAAATGAAGTTACCCATGAGAGTTAAAGATCAAAAAAAAAAAATGAGGCCGCAATCATCATATAAGGATTTTCATTTGTTTACTTAGAAGTTGAAAAGCCTTCACAGTGGAGTAACTAATCTTCATTTTTCTTGTAGGAAATACATGGGTATCAAAAGAAAAGAGTTGTACCTGAAGCAAGCATAATGTCGCGGTCACTGTTTTTTGCTACATGGATTTATATACAATATCAAGATGTTTTACAAGAAAAATATTGTATTCTCCTCAATAAGTGCAAATCAAATGACTATAAAATGAGTTTTGAAAAGAGCAACAGACACAGTCTAAGTCATAGTAAAAGTGTAGATATTTGTGAGGTAGTCCTCTTTCACAAAAGAAGAGTCATGAAGCATGAGTGAACAAAAGGGCCTTGTTTTCTTTCATTTTGTACAGTGAAGTGAGACAAAACACAAGATAATGATGGCGTGGGTTTTTTTTTTTGAAAACCCAAAGCGGCATGTCAAATAAGAGAAAGTGTTTTCTAGAAACCCTAAGTCTTAACAAAAGATACAAAAAAAATGCTCATGGAAGCTTCAGAATGTTTATCACAGGGGTTAGCTATAAATAAAAGCAAGAGGCTCTAAATTTATCTACAGAAACCTCATGATTCTAATGAAAATGAAGGATGGAGGTTATTTGTTGTCTTTTCCATGAAATGCACACAAAGCTTCAAATGTCTACAACAAAAGTATGGCCATGGCCCTAGTAATCAAAAGTGTTCATATATTGTTACAGAGGAAAGCAAAATAATCCCTTTGTTTTCTGTTCATAGAATTCAAGGAAAAATTTTCAACAAATTGAATAATGGAGGCACATTTTTTCTATAACCCCAATAAAGATCTTAACAATTGTTTAGAACAAGATATGGCCGTGGCCCTGAGTTATCATTTCTACTCATAAATGTATAATATTTTTAGGAAGCATAACAAATCTCCAGAAGGCTCGATGAGAGATTTGTAATGGAAGTCATGAGTGAACATTCAATGAAGGAAAATGTTGCAAACAATAGAGAAAATGGGAAATACAAAATCTTGAAATGCTTACCAGCTTTGTTACCCAATTTGCAGAGATTTCTAGACCCTTCAAAGATTACATGGCAGCACAGCTCAAGTGAACAAAGTAAAGTTTCCAGAGATCTCAAAGTAGAAAAATGATTTATTTTTTACATTGGTTACCTTACTTTTGTTTTAGGGTTTACTAAACCCTAATATATTCCAATAGAAAATGTGCATTATTGCTTATGTTTTTTTTCCTTATTCCATGTTTTATTTTCACTTCTTTACATTATATTATAATCATAGCCAAGTCCTAGTTTTGTATTTATTTTGCATTCTTTATATAATGTAAAGTATTTTGGTCAAATGATGCATTATAAATCATTTGATCAAAATTACTATTGTTTAATGCAAAATAATATATATAACAGAATGGAGTTGCTACGTTAGTTACGACATGGTTAAAGAAGTGTTTTATTGCTTTCCAAGCATATAGGAAAGTTAGAGAAGGATATCAAACATCTGGAAAAAATATAGGGGGGCTTTTACTCACTTGGTTGGAGAGTTAGAGAGTATTTAGGCCCAATTTTTGCATGCTTTATGATGGATTTGGTCAAATTGACCTTTTCAAACATATTGGAGCCTTTTGGAAGGAGTTTCAGTTGCTATTTTTGGGGCTTTTTGAAAGCTTATAGGAATTGATGCTTCTAGATGTTGTTTTGGTGGATCTTGTTGGGAGTTGGCTACTTAGTCACTTTCTAACTCATTATTGAGTTAGTTCTTACTTGGTCACTTTTCTACTTTGTGACTTCTGTAAGTCCTTTGGAGAAAATGCAGAAGTTTTGTAACTCATTTTTGAACATGTATATCAGTGAAAGCCTTGGACATCAATAATATTGAGTATTTTTCCTTCTCACTCTATGCTTTATTGTGTGCACTTATTGATTGTTCGAATTATTCGTGAAATCTTGTTCTTTTCCTTGTGATTTTGTCTCAAATTCAGCACCTTTTGCAAAGATATAAGTTATTGCAAGTTATAATTAGTGTTATAAGTGCAATCATTTTTAGTTGTGAGATTTATTTCCCTCTAAGAGTTTTAGCATCCTAACCTCTTTATAAATTAATGATGCAAAGACATATTAAAAGTGAGTTGTGTAATCCAATTTCAATCATTGTTGGAATTGTTCTTACAAGTTGTATATGCAGGCTCCAGGTAGTTTTGGTGTATCACCTTAGTTTCTTTGAATACTATTTTTTTCAATTCATGCATATCGTTCTTCCCTTTTCCTCATTAGTTGGTAGTTAGGTGATAACCAGCTAGGAATCCAACCTTCTTCGGAGGTTGACCTTTGATTATTCACAGTCCCATAATGTTAGAGGTCTTCCCATGTTTCACTAGGTGACTGAGTTCTTACAACTCAGTAAGGGTGCAAAATTTAGTGTTAACACTGATAAAAATTCTTCTTTTGAAATAGGTTTGTGATACATCTTCAAACAATGATCGTTAACCAACATGATCCTTCTTTATCCATCTATTGGTATCAGTTGAACAACTCCATTTTGAAAAACTTGATCAATTTCATAGGGTCCCAACTATCTTGTATGAAATTTCCCTCTGAACTCTTGAAATATGGAGTCAAACAATAGTGCCCAATCTCCTTTCTTGAATTGTTTGTTCACAATATTTGTATCATGCCATATTTTCCTCTGCTTCTGGATTATTTTTGTATGTTGAAGAGCTTCCATTCTTATTTCATCCAATCAGTTCAACTATAGAATTCTATTAACTTTTGCTTGAGGCAAGTCAATACCAAGCTCCAATGTTATTTTCAATGTCTGCAATTCAAACTCAATAGGCATGACTGGGGTTTTTCCAAATACTAACTCATATGGAGAGAATCCAATAGTTGTCTTCTAGGTTGTATTGTATGCCCAAACTACTTCATCTAACCCTTTTGCCCAATCTATCTTTCTCCATGAAACAGTCTTTGTCAAAATATTTTCTGATTCTCGGTTAGTAACTTCTACTTTCCCATTCACCTAAGGATGGTATGGTGTAGATTTTTTGTGTGTGATCTGATATCTGTGCATAAAATCTTCCATCATAATAGATACAAATTGAGGTCCTTCATCTAATACTATCACCCTTGGTGCACTGAATCTCTGAAGAATATGCTTGTACAAAAAATTAGCTACTTTATCTTCCCTTGCTGCTGGAAAAGTTTTCACTTCGTCCCACTTTGTGACATAGTCTGTGCAAACTAGAATATATTGTTGTCCTCTAGAAGGTGGATCAATAGGTCCCACAAAATCAATTCCCCATTTCTCAAATGGTTCCAGAGCTATCTGAGGTTGTAACAAAATTTCCATTGTTGGTGTAGGTCTTCCCATGCGCTGACATTCATTGCAATGCTTAACTAAGAATGAAACATCCTTTGTCATAGATGGCCAAAAATAACCAGCTCCTAAGATCTTATGAATAGTTATGACTACTGAATAATGTCCTCCTTCTGGCTCATGATGGCAAGCAAGTATGACATCATAAAATTCTATTTCAAGAACACATCTATGAAGAACATGATTAGGACACATTTTAAATAATAGTCCATTTATCCATTGGAACCTAGAACTTTCATGAATTAATCTCCTTTTCTATTTAGGATTGAAATAATTTGGACACTTCCCTATTACAAGATAATTTGCAAGATCAGCAAACCATGGTGGATGAATTGATATTTCAAACAAGTGCTCATCTGGAAATGTGTCATCTACTGGTTCTTGATCACCCTGCAAAACAATTCTAGAAAGGAAATCAGCAACAACATTATCCTTACCAAACTTATCTATAATGGTCACATCAAACTCTTGTAGTAATAATAACCATCTTATAATTCATCCACCCACTACAGCTTTATTCATCAGATATTTAATAGTAGCATGGTCTGTATGAATGAATACCTTGTAACCAGTAATATAATGCCTAACTTTATTGATTGCATATATTACTATTAAGAACTCTTTTTTATTTGTTGTGTAGTTCCTTTCCGTAGGATTCAAATTTTTACTGATATAATAGATAGCATGCATTGCTTCATTCTCATATTTTTGTCCTAAAACTACGCCAATAGAAAAGTTAGATGCATCAGCATGTATATGAAATGGAACTCCCCAAACAGGTCCTTTGATAATTGGATTAGTAGTTAAGGCATGTTTAATTATTTCAAATGATTTTTGACAATCACTTTTCCAAACAAACTCCACATCCTTCTTGAGCAATGTAAACAAAGGTTCAACAATTTTACTAAATCCTTCAATGAATCTTCTATAGTAACCAGCATGCCCAAGAAAACTATGAACTTTAGTTTGAATTTTAGGGATCTTAATCTTTTGAATAATTTCTATTTTCTTGGCATCAAATTTTATCCCCTCTTTTGAAATGTGATGTCCCAGAACAATCCCTTTTGTCATCATGAGGGAACTCTTTTCATGATTCAAAGATAACTTAAGATCCTTACATCTTTGTAAAACTCTATTCAAAATCTCAAGTTCTTCCTTAAATGTTTGTGCATGAATTGTGAAATCATTCATATAAACTTCTACACATGAGGTAGTCATATAAACTTTTACAGATGAGGTAGTCAAATCTGCAAAAATTGCTAGGACAGCTCTCTAAAAATTTGTTGGTGCATTGCACAGTCCAAATGGTAGAATTGTATAAGCATATGTTCCCCAAGAACATGTAAAGGTAGTCTTATCCTTGTCTTCAGGAGCCACTTGGATTTGATTATAACCACTAAATCCATCTAAGAAATAGAAATAACTACTGCCAGTTAGGTTATCAAGTACTTGATCAATAAATGGCAAAGGAAAATGATCTTTTTGAGTGGATTTTTTTAATTCTCTGTAGTCCACACATACACACCATTTTCCATTTTTCTTGGGAACAATAACCAATGGGGAAACCCATTGACTATCAGATATTGGATAGATAAACCCTACTTTCAATAGCTTTTCTATTTCTTGTTTTACAATATCTCATAGAGCAGGATTGATCCTTCTTTGACCTTGCCTTATTGGTTTAATATCTTTAGTATAAATATGATGAGTACAAATAGAAGGGTGAATTCCTCTCATGTCTTTATATTCCCAAGAAAATGCTTCATAATGATTTTCCAAAGTTTGCTTCAATTCCTTTTCTTGGGAAGAAGATAAGGATGAATTAATGAAAAGAGGCTTATCCCCTGCTACTGTTATTTCTTTGGTCTTATTCTTAGAATCAATTGGATTTCCACAAGTTTGTTTAAGGGACAACTGTGTGAATTTTTCTAATGTAATTGACAGGTCTTCTCTTTTTCTTGATCCATCTTTTCAGAATTAAGGTCTTGTTCTTCATATTCCTCAATATGTTCTACCAAGGTAACCATAGCTAATTCTACAACACCATATCCTCTTGAATCGATATCCTCATCAACCCAAATTTGTGTGTTTGTTTGAAATGATGGTTGAGCTAGAGGAAAAAGTGACAATTCCTTCTATTTCTAACCATTAAAAATGATCATACTTCCTTATTTACAATCTATCATTGTTGCTACAGTAGCCAACCGTGGTCTACCTAAGATAATTGGATAGCCAAAATCCTTCTTTCTAGCTTTAAGAACTAAAAATTCGACTAGATAATCCCATGTATCAATAGTAACCATGATGTCTTCAATAACACCTTCAAGTTTAGTAGTAGATTGATCTGCCAACTGTAAAACAGTTGTTGTGGGTTGAATATTTGTCATACCCAACAATTCAACAGTGTCTAATGTGATAACATTGATAGTTTCTCCTAAAACAATTAGTACGTTGGTTATCTCAATCCCTCCAATACTTAAATTTATCACATGACTACCAGGATCATTATATTTTTGAGGTAGTAATCTTCTTGATAAAACATCAGTGAGTTTAGTCCCTATCTGTATTGTAGGAGGTAATTTCTTCTTCCTACCCAAAGATTTCATACAAAGAGATTTAACCAATTGATTTATTTATGCTATGTCTTTAATGGCCTACAATAATGGTATTTGAATATTGATCTTTTTCAGTTCATGGAGAAGTTGAGAATCTACCACATTCATATAGTTTGGTTGAGATTTGTCAGGAGCTACTTATTCTGTTTTTAAACGTTCAGGATAAGGTGCTTGCCTAACCTTTTATTCATCATTAGAGTTCTATTTTTCCTTCGAATACTCTTTTTCTTTCTCCATTTCTTGATATTTAACGTTCAGTATGAATTGAACATTTCGGTTCCTCAACTAAATATCATTGGCATCTATCACATTCAAAGTAGGAGGATTGGCATCATTACGATTTTTTTCAGATTTGAAATAGGTTGTGTTGGTAACTAAGGCTAGTTTACTTGTTCATTAGGAGGATTAGGACCAGTGACTAATGGAGGTGACTGTCCCCAAGGAAACCTTGGTCCCTGATTTTTCCATGGTTGCAAATATGTTTGATTTTGCTGCCACTGAGGTTGGTTTGGCTACCACTGTGACTGATTTGGTTGCCATTGTGGTTGATTCCACTGAGGATTCATCCATTCAGGTTGACCCCAAAATGTAGGTGGTGGTTGTGCTTGGTAAGGAGGAGTCCATTGGTTTGCATTTGGCCAAGGATTTTGATTTTGTAGACGCTCAAATTAACATTACTTCTATTATTAATCAAGTAACTAAGTTTATTTGATTAATTCACTTTCTGCTAACTAATGTCATCTCTTTTAATTAAATAAATCAATATATTTAATTAAAATCCTAATGTTCTAACATCCTCTCATTTGATTTAAATAAACCCAAAAATTTAAATTAAATGTCATAAATCAACTAATTTCATCTAAGTGAATTAATCCTAAATTAATTAACTCCTAATACTAATCCCTCTTTTCTCTAGCTTTTGACTCAACCTTTGTCAAAGCAAACCCATGGTCAACTACCCTAGTTTCACATAAAAATCAATTTCTTTAATTAACTAAATACATTATTTTCCCTCACCAAAGCATATTCTAAAGGAATATTCCTTCATTTACTCCACTTATTTGAATTTCTTTCCCAAACCATTTCCCTCTAAAACATCTCAAACATATTCATTTAATGCCTCTTACAAGTGCATTAATCTCTCTTACACCTCTCAAATCCTCAACTACATGCATTAACTATGCACATTCTCCAAAATGTGCTCCACCTTCCTCCACTAGCCTTGTGACAAGTGTCACAATATCATTGGCTCTTCTTTAGTTCCACATTCCTTCCATCTCTCCTTTCTTCAACCCTTCAATCTATAAATAGAAGCCACTTCTACTCCACAATCCATCCACAATCTTAGTATTTGCACTATAGGCACTTTTCATCTCCATCTGTGCATCCCCATTACATTGTGTTCATCATCAAGAAGCTTATCAAGGTGGTGGGAAAGGGAATCCTTTTGACATCAAAGGAGCACCACTCCCACTATGGGATAAGGTATGATCTTTCTTTTATATGCTTTAATTGATTTTCTTTGGCATTTCATGGTTTTATTTGCATATCTAGCATAATTGGGTATCTCATAGGAGCATTTTATTTGCTTGGTTTAAACTAACTCATGCTAATGTTTGTTAAGGTTTAAGCATTTTCTAGATTTGTGCTTACATTTGGCGCTAGGAGGGTACATTAGCATACATATTTTATGTAGTGTCATTTATAATTTGAGGCTGCATAGTTGTTGGCAAGTGAGATTTATTTACATTTTTTTGTTTTGAAATGCCTTAACGAGATATTGGTTGGATGAACCAAAGGAAAGTAAGCTTTTTTTTTGCAATACATATTTGTGCTCATAGGCACAACAAATATTTGTTTTTTAGATGAATCAAAGGAATGTGGTAGGTTGTTTCAAAACCGATGTTGTTTGAATGAATCAATGCCAATATTGTGCAAAACTTAACGAGACATTGGCTCCTTCAAATCCATAAACTATGACTTGCTTTAGATTTTTGCATTCTCCTCTCAGCTGGAATTTGTTAGTATATGCTTTCCTACAAGATTCACATATCAATGCTTTTTTTTTCTTTTGGAACACATATATTTCTTCCCCCAGAGATACACTTATAATTAGTTACCTCTATTTTCTCATATAGTCCATATGTTTTTCCTCATCTGCATCTATACTAAATGTGAGGTCAAGTATGTCACTAATATCATTCTCGAGCATCCATTTCAAATTCTTAAAGTGATCTAGATCAATGGCTTCAATATCGTGGTATGCAACTCTTACTCTACTCCTAGTATGTGTTTGTAGAAAGATCGAGTGAAATGAACATCCAACAATTGTCCATCAAATAATGCTTTAGCAATCACTCTTCCAACAAACTTGAAGTGTGATAAGTGTTCAATTTGATAAATAGAATTTCGATTGGGCTAAAAAGTAGATTTATTTCCCACTGCCTAACGACTAATGCCTTTCCCATCTCCCAAAGCATTGCCTTGATAGGTTAAGTGATTTCCAGTATAAACATTTAACTCACATCATTTTTTGTAGAATGTCACATCTCAAACTATGATGTTGCTTGCTTTTGGCTTTGTGTGGATTTGATATATGACTAAATGTGTGTGGTAGAGTAAACAATAAATAATATGGTGTTTTGTGTGATCAAATATGAAAATGTTTGCTTTGATTTTGAAAAGTTGAAAAGTACTGAATATGGTTTACTTTGAAAGTGAAGCAAAATAGGATAGAAATATTTGGATTAATGCATTATATTGCTTTTATTGAGATTTTATTTGGATACTAATTTATTAATGGGTGTCTGAGTGTACTTCAGTTGCAAGTTGTCGAAGAACAAGGGTGTGATTAAGGAGAGGAGGTTAGCTTCTTGGTAGGGTAAAGCAAGAATGGTTCTCTTGATCACACACAAGCACCTAGAATCATGTAGATGCATTTAGAATTAAATTAGGATGATTGTTTTATTGTTTGCAAATTTTATAATGTTTAATCAAATTAATTAAATAATGAAATAAAAGCGTAAAAGGATAAAAGAGTAATTTTAGTTCAATTAAATGTTTCAATATGAAATTAAATGATAATGCTTTGTTATTTAGAATAACTATTTTTATTCCCAATTGAATGAAATTTCCTTATTATTTATTTTGAATAAATAGTTGATTTGCAATTAAATAATATTTCTTTATTTCTTATTAAAGATAAATATTTCTTTGCAATTTGGAAATGTTATTTTCTAACTATTTACAGAAGATAAGTATTTAGTTGCAACTAAAATGAAATTTCTTCTTTATTATTTATCAAGGAAAATAACATGCATAGAAATAAATTTTA
This sequence comes from Sequoia sempervirens, assembly GCA_007258455.2. Classification (NCBI taxonomy): domain Eukaryota; kingdom Viridiplantae; phylum Streptophyta; class Pinopsida; order Cupressales; family Cupressaceae; genus Sequoia; species Sequoia sempervirens. The sequence goes on along the minus strand of VDFB02252616.1, from coordinate 124,574 downwards.
TTTTTATTCTTTTCAAGATTAGGTTTTGAAAACAAAAAGAAAACTTTAAAAAGGAATGAGGAGAATAACAAAAACACAATAGTTTGGTTGATCTTTCTTGATTTCTTTGAAAGGAAATAACTAAAAATGGCTGCCAAAAAGAAGATTTCTAGAGTACAGTAGATTAAAAATAGTAGAAATAAGAAGAGAAATACAGGAGAGAAGGAAATAAGAAGAGGAAGATTCTTTAGAAAGAAAATTCCAAGGGAAGTAAGAACAAGAGAAGAAGAAGAAGAAGAAGAAGAAGAAAGGAATTTCAACTGGAGGCAATTTTTCTAGGTTTTTAAATCTCTCCATTGCATTTAAATTTTCAAAGTGTGAAAAAGAGTGTTTGTATTATTAAAAAAATTAATTATTATTGAAAACTATTGTGCATAATCACTATACTGAGTGCTTGCTATATGAAATTTGTTTGCATAGTTGTGCAATTTGTGCATTCTTTCCTATTCATTTATATATATACATATATAAATATATAAATAATCTTGTAAATCCCTGTATGAGATATTTTATGCCAGAATGGAGATTTCTGTTGAATCTTTTAATTAAAATCTTATTTCAGATATTGAAAGTTTCATATATTTAAATATATATATACACATACATTGTACTGTATATATGTGTATATATACATTTAAATATATGAAACGATTTTTAGAAAATACGTTGAAACCAAGAAATACCAATTAATGTCATAATTCATATGTATGCAAACAGAATTGTATAAGTAAAGGGGAGCCTATACAGCCCTGCCCTCCCCATTGGGAAAGGGTTGCACTGTGGAGGTAGCATCCTCCACAGGCAGCACCTCCCCCAATGGGAGGTGTCAGCCCATATGAGTTGTGTTTATTTCTATTTAAATCTTTGGAACTAAATTTAAACCTACAATTAGTCGTTGGAAATTTGTTGTTCGCGTACCCATGGTGTGGCCATATGAATGCAAATATATGCATATATATTATGTATGTATGTATATATATTATATATATATGTAATGTATCTGTGTATATGTTTATTTACTATAGGAAATATATATATATGTGTGTGTATGAGCCAATAGATATATCTGTATGTATTTTTTTTTTACACCTACCATATAATTTTCTAATTTAAAATGATAATCGTGCTAAAACCATACTTCTTTCTTAAATCGATAATTTCTAAGTATATATATATATATATATATATACATATATATATATATACATACATATATACATATATATATATATACATATACATATATATATATATATACATATACATATATACATATACATATATATATATATACATACATATATAGTATATATATATATATGCATATACATATATATATATACATATATATACATATATACATATATATACATATATATATATATATATATACATATATATATATATATATATATACACATATATATATATATATATATATATATTTATATTATTTGGGAATAAAGTTCTAAAATTAGAAATGAGTAGATATGAATCTGGCTGGGGGATGACCAATATTTCTGTGTTAGAATTGTTTTACTTTTGAACTTCAATTTAATGTATCTTTATACATATAAATAAATGTGTGCATACAATAAGAATATGGGAAAACTGTAGCTTCTAGCAAGTATATAAGGTTGATTAGAGAGGGGATATCTTTCAAATTTACATAAATATGTTATTTAGACTAAATCATTCAAATAGAGATAGGATGTTGGATGTTTAGCACGCATGTAGAAATGAACACATATGCATATACTTGCTTAATTTCATTGGAGTGTAATAGAATGGTTAGAAAAAAATCCATGGTGAATTGTAAAACCAACTATGAGATGCATTTTTTTGAATTATTGTTCTTATGCAATCAATTTGAGAACTTGGAAATAAAATGTGTTTTTATGATAGAATGCTTAAATGTGGAAATATTTAAAATGAATGAAATTTTATGTGGAAAATGCATTATTATTTTTCTTTATGAGAAACTTCTAGAATAGGATGTCGAATGTGGACACATAGAGATGGTAGTTTAGCCTTTTCATAAAATACCATTTTATGTTTTAATGCTTGGCCAAGCGAATGTACCATTGAAATAGATGGATAAAAAGCCTAGAAATTTTATGTCTTTGCACATCCTACATGCAAGAAATATGTTTTTCTAGTATAGGAATGCATATAGGCATTAGGCATGCATCGAGAGTTCCCTCCTACTTTATTGTTCCAGGTTGCTAGGCTCCTTGTGTAGGATCGGGGTTTTCTTTGAGTTAGGAAGGAACCCGGGGAAGTCATGTACTTTGTGGTTGGGCGAAAAAGGCGCCTTAATCACACTGTTGGCTTGAGCTTGCAAGAATATCGGTAGTGTCAAGGCAGTTGAGGATCAGAGAATCTTTATGCTATGGATGTACTCTTTGTATTACTTTATATGGCTTACATAGCCCCTTGTAAATGTAACTTTACTTTGAAATGTATTGATGAAAGCTTATTGATGTAACATTCAAATAGATGTATGGATGAAAGCTTATTGATGTAGCAATGAATCACATGTATTGTATACCATCTTAATGTATGTAATGATATTCTTTATTGAACTTGCCTTTGGGCTCTTACGAATATTTCATGTTATATGCATGATTTACTTTTCCTTACTTGGAATGTGCAAAGGTTCTTGGAAATACTTTGTTAGTATGTGAGTTTCCTTTTCGAACTTTATAATTGTAGTGAGTTTCTTTTTCGAGCTTTACATTTTTGGTATCAGAGCGTCTAGGTTAAACTTTAGGACCTATGCCTAACTACGCTTAATGTTATGATTTCCAGAGTAAGTCTAATGGATTTCAGAACTTATCAATGTGGAGGTGGATCCTATGGTGATACAAATGACAGGTTGGACTAGATCTTAGCTTTGTTGAGTCGACAGGAGGCCAGGATTCATAGCCTAGAACAAGAAAGGCGAGCATGCCAACAAGGGAAGAATTCCAAGGGAAATGAAGGAAATACAAATGCAAAACAACTTGAGACTGAAAGAAACCTAAGTAAGATGGCTGAGGAGTTGGGAAAGTACCTCAAGAAGGTCACCCCACCAAAATTTGATGGAAAAACATTGGGAGATAGGGCATAAGCATGGGTGATCGAAATAGAGAATTATTTTTCCCTATCAAATTTATCTAATGAGACCAAGGCTGAATGGGGATCATATCAACTCACCTGTGAGGCTACCACTTGGTGGGAGAACAAAAAGGCAGAAAAACATTTTTTGCACAGCAAGGTGACTTGGGAACAAATTCTACAGTTGTTCAGGAAAAGGTGGTTGCCACAGTCATATTTTGACAAAAAGATAATTGAATTCGAGACTCTCACTCAAGGGGGAATGATAGTAACTCAGTATTGGGAAAAAATTTCCCACTTGCTCAAATATGTACCCCAGTACCAGCTTGATGAGAGGTTCCAAATTCATAATTTCATTCTGGGGTTAGGCCTCAAATTGGGGGTGAAGAGGATATTCACAATCCTTACACCATGGATGAGGCTTTTGAAAAAGCCACCAAGTAGGAAAAGAAGTTACAATAGGCTACCAATTACAAGAAGAGCAAGGATGCTAAATATGGTAACATGAAATCTCAGGGAGACAATCAAAATAATAATAATCAGAATTGGAAAAATTAGGGCAACAATAATAATAGGCAGATCAGAAACCTCAAGAGGGGTAATAATTCTCAAGACCGTAATGAAAGAAATTATAATAACAATAAGAGGGAAAATTACAATAACAACAATAACAAGAGATATGCTTCAGATAGACCCAAAGCACCCTATGGAGGTTGTTATACATGCGGTGGTGAACATTATGATGGTGTGTGTCCTTAGAGGAATAATCAGAAGAACAAGAATCAACATCACATCCATGTGGCAGTTGATAATCGCCAAGCTAACTACTAGTCTACACCAATCTAGCTTTCGGGTAAGCTCTTTGGATGTCTTGTTTCTATCCTTATTGATACTGGAGCCAAAGAGTCTTTTGTAGATCCTCATGTTATCTCTAGATTATCAGTTAAACCTGGATATACGGCTAATTCATGGAAGTTCCAATATGGGAATCAAGTAGAGAGAATAGTGGAGCAATGTCTAGCTTGCAGTGAACTTGAACTCCTTAGTTTTGAGATGCAGGTCAATTTGTATGTAGCATCTCTAGGATCATATGATGTGATTTTGGGAATAAATTGGCTTACTAAACATAAGGCCCTCGTTGATTGTGAAGAGAAAAAAGTGAAGTTCTTTGATGATCGGGGTAATTGTGTTGAAATCCATGGTATAAAAAGGCCTTTAGAACTCAGGCAGATCTCTACCATGTAGCTAAAGAAGGCTAGTAGAAAAGGGTGCACTATCTATGAAGTAAAGGTAAGGGATACTAATAGTTCAAAATCATTGGCTAATGACCATCCTATTCTGAAGGAATTTCAAGATGTCTTTCTTGATGAGTTGAATGAACTACCACCTAAGCGAGTATTTGATTTCTCAATAGATTTGATGTTGAGAGTTGAGCCTCAATCTAAGGCGCCATACATGATGAACACCATTGAATTACATGAGTTGAAAGCCTAGTTACAAGAGTTTTCAAGGTTTTATAAGGCCAATTGTATCTCCATGGAGAGCTCATGTCATATTTGTAAAGAAGAAGGATGGGACCTTAAGGTTGTGCATTGACTACAAAATGCTTAATAAGGTCACCATTAAAAATAAATATTTTCTCCCTAGGATAGATGATTTGTTCGATCAGTTGAAGGGGGCTAAGGTATTCTCAAAAAATTATCTAAGGTCGGGATACCATCAATTGAGGATAAAAGATAAGGATATTTTCAAAACTGCCTTCAGGACGAGATATGGGCATTATGAATTTACGGTGTTACCATTTGGGCTAACTAATGCCCCTGCAACCTTTATGAATTTGATGAACAACATCTTCCGAGACTATCTGGATGAATTTGTCTTAGTTTTCTTGGATGATATCCTCATATATTCTAAATCAGAGGAAGAGCATGAAAAACATCTAAGGATAGTGTTGTAGCACTTGAGGGATCACAAGCTTTATGGGAAGATGTCTAAATGCACTTTCTACCAAACTGAGGTGCACTATTTAGGACACGTTAATTTAGTTGATGGGATTGCGGTGGACCCAGAGATGATCAAAGCAATCATGGAGTGGCCAACACCCAAAAATGTTTCTGAAGTCCAAAGTTTTATGGGACCTACCAGTTATTACAGGAAATTTGTCAGGGGGTTCTCAATAATCGCAACACCTATCACCGCACTCCAAAGGAAAGGAAATAAATTTGAATGGAGTGACAAGTGTGAGAAGGATTTTTAGTTGTTGAAAGAAAAACTTACTTCTGCACCTATTTTGATTGTCCCAGATCCCAATGGGCACTTTATAGTGATAATGGATGCTTCAAGAGAGGTTGTAGAAGTAGTTCTTATGTAGGATGGATAGATGGTGGCATATGAATCAAGGAAATTGAAAAAATATGAATTGAACTATGCACCACATGATTTGGAGTTGGCTGCCATAGTACATGCTCTTTAGATGTGGAGGCACTACCTTTTAGAGAAGCCTTTTGAGCTGAAAACAGATCATTCGAGATTGCAGTATATTTTTACTTAGCCCAACTTGAATGCTCGTCAATTAAGACGATGCTTGGAATTTTTGAGTGAATATGATTTTGGAATTGAATATATAAAAGGAAAGGAAAACAAAGTAGTTGATGCATTAAGCAGGAGGAAACATCTAGTAGCTATGGTTACTATAAGGTCAAATTTTAGACAACAGGTAATCCAAGCTTTACTGGGGGATGAGCATCATAAAAGGGTGAAACAAGCCCTAGAGCAGAACCCTTTAGATCATAGATATGATGGATATATGTTTGAGAGTGATGGACTCTTGAGGTACCAAGGATGGATGTATGTTCCTAATGCAGCAGGATTGAGGGATCTAGTGTGGGAATAATTTCATAATGCACAATATTCAGGGCACCCCGGCATAACGAAAATGGTAGAGGGGCTCAAACCATTATATTTTTTTCCAGGAATTAAGAGAGATGTTACTGCTTTTGTAGCCCGATGTTTAGAATTCCATCCAGTTAAGGCTGAGCATGTACATCCAGTGGGACTTCTATACCCACATAGAGTGCCAGAGTATAAATGGAAGATAATTACTATGGATTTTATTCATGGGTTGCCTATGACCAAGAATTGACATGACATCATCTTGGTTGTGGTAGATAAATTGACGAAAGTGGCTCCCTTCATTCCTGGGAATCTTAAGGATGGATCCTTGGTTTTAGCAAAGAAGTTTGTACAAGAGATCTTCTAATTACATGGAGTGCCAGAGATGATCATCTCAGATCGTGACACTTGGATGACTTTTAGGTTCTGGACTACATTAAATTCTTCTTTGGGAACCAAATTGAATTTTAGCTCAGTGTATCATCCTCATACTGATGGTCAGTCAGAGAGGGTAAATCAGGTAGTAGAGGATCTTCTCAGGATGTAATGTATGGAGCAACAACACAAGTGGGAGGAGTACCTACCCTTGGTAGAGAATGCATATAATAACTCCTACCATGCCTCTTTTGAAATGGCACCTTTCAAGGCTTTGTATGGTCGTAAATGTCATACACCTATCAGTTGGGACAAGGTGGAATACAAGATTGTCATTGGACCTAACATGTTGAAAGAGATGGAAGATCAGATGAAGCTAATCAAGGAAAAGTTGAAACAAGCTTCAGATCGTCAAAAGAGTCTTCTTGATAGGAACCAAACTTTTAGAGAATTTTCAGTGGTAGAGTAAACAATAAATAATATGGTGTTCTGTGTGATGAAATATGAAAATGTTTGCTTTAATTTTGAAAAGTTGAAAAGTACTAAATATGGTTTACTTTAAAATTGAAGCAAAATAGGATAGTAATAATTGGATTAATGCATTATATTGCTTTGATTTTGATTTTATTTGGATACTAATCTATTAATGGGTGTTTGAGTGTACTTGAGTTGTAGGTTGTCGAAGACCAAGGGTGTGATTAAGGAGAGGAGGTTAGCTTCTTGGAAGGGTAAACTAATAATGGTTCTCTCGATCACACACAAGCACCTAGAATCATGTACATGTATTTAGAATTAAATTAGGCTTACTGTTTTATTGTTTGCAAATTTTATAATGTTTAATCAAATTAATTAAATAATAAAATAAAAGCGTAAAAGGATAAAAGAGTAATTTTAGTTCAATTAAATGTTTCAATATGCAATTAAATGATAATGTTGTGTTATTTAGAATAACTATTTTTATTCCCAATTGAATGAAATTTCCTTATTATTTATTTTGAATAAATAGTTGATTTGCAATTAAATAATATTTATTTATTTCTTATTAAAGATAAACATTTCTTTGCAATTTGGAAATGGTATTTTCTAACTGTTTACAGAAGATAAATATTTAGTTACAACTAAAATGGAATTTCTTTTTTATTATTTATCAAGGAAAATAACATGCATAGAAATAAATTTTATTTTTATTCTTTTCAAGATTAGGTTTTGAAAACAAAAAGAAAACTTTAAAAAGGAATGAGGAGAATAACATAAACACAATAGTTTGGTTGATCTTTCTTGATTGCTCTGAAAGGAAATAACTAAAAATGGCTGCCAAAAAGAAGTTTTCTAGAGTACGGTAGATTAAAAATAGTAGAAATAAGAAGAAAAATATAGGAGAGAAAGAAATAAAAAGAGGAAGATTCTTCATAAAGAAAATTCCAAGGGAAGTAAGAAAGGGAGAAGAAGAAGAAGAAAGGAATTTCAACTGGAGGCAATTTTTCCAGGTTTTTAAATCTCTCCATTACATTTAAATTTTCAAAGTGTGAAAAAGATTGTCTATATTATTAAAAGATTTAATTATTATCGAAAACTATTGTGCATAATCATTGTATTGAGTGCTTGTTGTATGAAATTCATTGACATAGCTATTCAAATTGTGCATTCTTTCCTATTCATTTATATATATACATATGTCTATATATATATATATATACATATATAAATATATAAATAATCCAACAAATCCCTGTATGAGATATTTTATGCTAGAATGGAGATTTCTATTGAATCTTTTAATTAAAATCTTGTTTCAGATATTGAAAGTTTCATATATTTAAATATATATATATACACGCATACACTGTATTGTATATATGTGTATATATACATTTAAGTATATGAAATGATTTTTAGAAAATCCAATGAAACCAAGAAATACCAGTTAATGTCGTATTTCATATGTATGCAAATGGAATTTTATAAGTAAAGAGGAGCCTATATAGCCCCGCCCTCCCCATTGGGAGAGGATTGCGCTATGGAGGCAGTGCCCCCCACAAGCTATGACCTATGGAGAGGGCGCTGCCCTCCATAGGAAGCATGTCCCCCAATGGGGGGTGTTGACCCATATGAGTTGTGTTTATTTATGTTAAAATCTTTGGAACTCAATTTAAACCTACAGTTAATCCTTGGAAATTTGTTGTTCACGTACCCATGGTGTGGCCATATGAATGCGAATATATGCATATATATTATGTATATATATACATATATAAAATATATTTGTGTATATGTTTATTTATTGTAGGTAATATATATATATATATGTATATATATATATATATGTATATATATATATATGTATGTATGTATGTATGTATGTATGTATGTATGTATGTATGAGCCAATAGATATATCTGTATGTATATGTTTTTTTTACACCTACCGTATGATTTTCTGATTTAAAATGGTAATCATGTTGAAACCATACTTCGTTCTTAAATCAATAATTTCTGAGTATGTATATATATATATATATATATATATATATTCATTTCTAGTTATATATATAGTTATATATATATTTACACTTATTTATGAATAAACAAGTTCTGAAATTAGAAATGAGAAGATACGAATCTGGCTAGGCGATGACCAATATTTTTGTGTTAGAATTGTTTTATTTTTGAACTTCGATTTAATGTATCTTATATATATAAATAAATGTGTACATACAATAAGAATATGGTCAAACTGTAGTTTCCAACAAGTATATAAGGCTGATTAGAGAGGGGATATCTTTCAAATTTACATAAATCTGTTATTTAGACTAAATCATTCAAATAGAGATAGTATGTTGGATGTTTAGCACGCATGTAGAAATGAACACATGTGCATATACTTGCTTAATTTCATTGGAGTGTAATAAAATGGTTAGAAAAGAATTCATGGTGAACTATAAAACCAACTATGAGATGCATTTATTTTGAATTATTGTTCTTATGCAATCAATTTGAGAACTTGGAAATAAAATGTGTTTTTATGATAGAATGCTTAAATGTGGAAATGTTTAAACTAAGTGAAATTTTGTGTGGAAAATGCATTATTTGTTTTCTTTATGAGAAACTTCCAGGACAAGATGTCGAATGTGGGCACACGGAGACGGTAGTTTATCCTTTTCATAAACTACCATTTTATGTTTTAATGCTTGGCCAAGCGAATGTACCATTGAAATAGATGGATAAAAAGCCTAGAAATTTTATGTCTCTGCCACATCCTGCATGCAAGAAATATGTTTTTCTAGTATAGGAATGCATATAGGCATCAAGCATAATGTAGTGCCCCTCCGTTTCGGTTGTTCTTGACATCCAAGTGAGTTGTTTGATTGGCGGTCATGTCGTTTTCATTGTTGAGAATGTTATTGAGTAAGTACCCTTCATTGTTTCATTGTTTATTATGTGATTGAATAATTTATACGACCTTGTGCAATTAATTAATTAAATGGGAAATCCTTATGAGGAAATTTAAATAAATTTTAAATTTTAAATAATAATATAATAGAAAGTTAGTAATAAATAATTAGATTTAAAATTGTTTAGTTAAAAGTTTTGTTTTAAATTATATTTTAATATTTGACAATTTCTCATTTTGGGAGGATAATTGTTTAATTATGAAAACTAGGGGAATTTAATATGAATTTAGAAAATAAGGTGATTTGTAATTTAATAAAGATAAAAAGGTAAAAAGAAAACCATGCAAGGCTTCAAATGGAATTTTAATTGGAAAACTTGTCAAAATTGGAGAAATAATTATTTTAATAAAAGTGAATTAAAAGAGATAAGATGATAAGATTTGTGAACTAAGTGAAAAAGATAGAAAAAAAAAATGGAAAAAGACAAAAGAAATAAAAAGTGTGCATATGCACAACTCTATACGGAAGTTGGAATAGAAAAATTGTTAATTTGATTTTCGAAAAGTTTTGGGATGTATATAGGTTGATTTTGAAAGGATTGGGGGGAGGATTATTATTAGGATTTTTATGATATTCTTATTGTTTGGCTCTGAAGAAAGAAAAACATAGATCTACGTACTGGACATTTGGGGGGGATTCGAATTAAAATCAAAATTATTTTTGAGTGAACGAGCTTAAAGGATGGCTTGGTGACTGCGAAGCAGGGGGGGTCGACAATTGGGATTTAGAGTTAAGTTTAGAAGCAAAGTATCCCTTTGGGCTCCTCTCGAGAAAAGATACAAGATTGGTTGTCAGAAATCTCCCCCTCCACGATGGTAATCCTCGTGGATCTGGTATGGATATAACCATTCTATTTAATTTATATGTGTTCTATTAAGTGTATTATCTTTTCAGTAATGAGTATTCTCGACCAATCATTAGCATTGGGTTCGTTCTTTTTGTTCGCTTGCGCACTGCTTGTTTGATGCTACAATTTCCTTGTGAAATAGTAGACATTGAACAAACTTGCTAACCTTTGATGGCTAATTGGTATGGTAGGCAGTCGGTAGTTGTACGACTTTTTGGTTGATCCCAACCAATTTCTCCCAAACTCCATTATTCTATTAGCTCCAAGATACCATAATTCATGGCATTCACTTCGTCTATTTTTAAGTCCTTCTAACCAATTTCAGCGACTCGCCCTAAGGATCAACTATATATGTAAGGCTTTAAGGGTGTAAGGCATGCAAGAAGTTCGCAGTCTCACCTGCTTGTCTGGTACAGCTGCACACTTCTAGAATGCAAGGAAAATTTACAAGGCTATGGAATGTTTCAGTGTGCTCCTTGGTTGATATTCTCATTTATGAGTTCACTTAGGACATCAATGTAATACCCTAATTGGGGTATTTGGTGTTATACCCGAGCAACTGCATTTCTACCTTATTAGATGTAGTGCGTTGTCCTATAGGGGAGCCAAATTGCTTGTATTATAGGCATCTTTTAATTTCTTTGATCTTCATCAATATCTTGGCTGGTGGTTCTCGCCACACTTGCCACTTCTGTATAGAGGCTTAGAGAAGAGTATAAGTCACAGTATTTGTCTTTGGAACCGAATAAAAGCATGTATCATCCTTAGGCCATCGATCCATCCATTAGGGGATCATTTTAACTCCTCTATTTTGTATCCATACTGGTCGCACACGTTGTTTCCTCATCTCCTAACTTGGAATAGGAACGAAGAGCAACCTTGCACACTTTGTGAACAAATATAAGTGTCATCCAAAATGGGTTATCGATGTATGAAGCATTGCATCTTCTATCTTACACCTTGCGTCCATGCATACTAGCGCAGTTGTAGTTACAGTATTTCACAAGCTTCCTCTTTCATTTATCTTTGATGGATGTGCACAACTTGTTCCACAACTCTTATTTTGGCATGGGCATGGAGTGCAGCCATGCGCACCTAATGGTCAAACTATATTTGTAGTGCAATAAAGGTGACTAATGTGTGAATCATTCTCAGGCCTCATGACTGCATGCGACTAGAACACAAGCAAAGCATACTAGATAGAAAAGAATTATCTGAATTTCGTTCCATAAAGCATATTAGTTAGAGGTTCCCTATTTCCATTTTATTCCTCTTAACTAATTTTAGTTCACACCTATTATTTATAGCTATACAAATTTCATTTGATTAACCTACACAGGTCATTGTTTATATATAAATCAAAAATTTATGAGTCATGGATGAGGATCAATTCTATCAGCTAATGGTAGTACATTTTAGTTTCTAGCCACCGTCCAATAATTCTTCTCTTTTGTCTCCATTGGTATTACCCTGGTCATAGTGCCTATACTAGTCTTCCTTCATGATCAAATCGTTGCTCTCATTGCGTCGTTATCTCTGTGTTTAGACTTATATCTAACATGTATTCCTAACTCGAGCTTTGGTTTTGATCTTATATAGAGAGACGCATGTTTATCCCTATAGATATATAAAAATTATAGATATACTGATGTGTGAATGAATGTATATTATAGTGTAAGTCAAATTACTTTATTAAAAACAAGTATTTCGATTCTAATGTTTATACATATGAGTAGACTATTAGATATATTGCAATCTTAGTAAAAGAACATGTTGGTGAAGTTTTCTGCACAACAACAACTCAGACAGAATATGAAAACCTATCTCTCTTGAAAGGTAAATCTCTATCAGCAAGCCTCAAGAGATAACTCCAAGGTCTCTAATGTCAGGTCTTGACAATGCATAAACAACTCAGTGATAAATGTGAAAATGTTGGTAATCACAAAGGGACCTTACTACAAGCAAATATTGAATCTTTAACTTATCAGATTTGGCAATGTAATGATACTTCAATCCTAAATCTAACCCAACCGATAAAAGAAATAACAAAAGATTAGGGTTTCTAAGAGATTCCTAAATTAAAACTACTCTTAAGATTAACAATGCAAATGATGAAATACTTGAAATGGACCAACCCCTCATAAACTAATTCTTGCTTAACCCAAATGAACTTACAATCTCACAGAAATATTGCCATCTTCTAAGGTATTACGATTTTCAAATCATGAACATTCATCCAAGACAACCCAATTGAAATTGAAACGGATAAACTTCACAATTGAACTAAGCAAAATGAATATAAAGGTCTAGGCTAACTTTGGAAAGCAACTAACAATTAGCCAACTGCAAAAAGTATGGACCAGGGATTGCTGCAAACACTTCAAGCATCAAATCATAAACGCCATTGAATCAGGTCTAACATACATCTAATAACCTCGAGCAATTTAAAAGATAGAATCACAAGAACCATGCAAGATAAGTCAACACAAAAGAGATCACCAGAAAATCACAATGTCTTCAATTGTATTGAATCACCGAATTTCAACAACAATTCCAGTATTCTGTTACAACACTTGCTCTAGAATTGACTAAATTCTAACCCTAATTCTTACTTTACCACCCTAATTGCTTCTAAGCCAAGAACTCTCTCTGATTTCTACTACTACTCCTTACAAATGAGGCGAAATGCCATATTTATAGAAAACCCTAGAGCATGTTGGCCTAATTTATATTTTACAATAATAAAATAGCCACAAACAGGTCGGCCAAGAGGAATTCAAAATAAGATAAGATATGCATTAAATGCATGAACTTCATCCAGGTCGGCTTGGGATTTACAATGCAACTCGATCCAATGCATGTGAAGGACGAAAAAACAAGCTCTGAATAAATAGGAAGCACAACTCCCGATGTAATCGATCATTAACTGGCCCCTTCATCCTTGTCTTGATCCAATATATCTGGCACTTTGAGAAAAATTCCCTCCAAGTCGGCCACAGAGGACAAGGAAAACTAAGGAAATCTGCCAGCACAAGAAAATCCTAAAACTGAAAGAAAACCTGGACTTCGACGTTCTCCAACAATTTCACTCAAATTGATCGAAAGATCACTAATTTGAGGACCTGGGCTCAAATGTTAAATCATTCATTGATGTATCTAGACTCAGAATTCACTCAAGGGAAATTCGATCGGTATTGGTGATGGCTCTAAAGTCAAAACCCTAAAATCAACCAAAACGAAAATAATCATACCCATAGGGTCGAGCTCAAAAATGCAATAATAAGAATGCAAGGCACCATTAGACTCATCGATCAATAGGAGAAAACATGATTGGGCCATCAACATTCATAAAACGACAGACCCAAACCCAAAATCGAAGAATTCGACAAGGAGACGGAATTTCAAGAAAATATGATCCATGCAAAATTCTGCGAGGTGAGAATATTTCCAGAAAACAGTGCAAAACACCAACCGTCACACTTTGAGTGAAATCTGGGAAAATCCGGACGGGGAAGAAAATTCTGAAAGCAGTGAAAAACCCGAAATGATCTCAAAACGTTATATTTTCAAAGTACTTCTTAGAAAGGGGGCATATGCACAAATAAGATAATCCTTCAAGCATGCGTTAAGGCAACAAAACCTCAAATACAAATGGCCAAAGCACCAAAAACCTGAGCATCCATATCACTCATCTCTCATTTACCTCATTACCATCATTTGATCCTTAACATCCTAGATTTTTATTTTTGTACCTAAATTTTAGACCAACCTAAGGAGTTAGAGGTTTACCTCCCATATTTCTGAAAGTTGATCCTTATTTTATGGTCCAAACTAGATCTCAACATAAGAAGATCATGGAACAAAACAAGGAAACATCCACTTTGAGTGATTTGAGTCAAAATGAAACATAATTCAACCCTAGAATATCCATTGATCTTCCACTTCATCCTCCTCAAAAACATCAAAATCCTTAAGAGGGGGGTTTCCAAGTGGAGGATGTTACCATCAATGTCCTAGGAATGACTCAAGATGAAATCATGGAGATAGTCCAAAATCCTGAAAATCACAAGATTGTCAACACAATGATGAGACTTAATCCTTCACAATACATGTTAGCATTAGCAAAGGAAGGGGCTAAACTCCCTTATAATTATGATGTGAGCACTATTGTGGAAAAACCTCTTGGGATTATGCCACCAGTATCATTCACACCTTCTTTCCAAAACGTCATCCAACCCATCATACAACCAACATCATCTCATGCTCCAAGTCAACCTATGGTTACCAAGGGAAGTTCATTGCTACACACTCTTCAAACACATCCCCTTGTAAATAACCAAGAATTAGATGCAAACACCATCTTGGTTCTACCAAATATTTTCCCTCAAGAACTAAAGCTTGCATACATTCCACTCATTTTCCATGACATCAACAATTCTTTTACTTTCGCTGCATCACCGGCATATTCTTTTGATACACAAGTCTCTCTCCCCATGACTTCACAAGGACAAGTGGGTCTATTTGGACAAGGGGGAACCTTTGATGCCACATCATCACTTTCTCAAGAAAACACACCACCAATCTTCCCACCATTTCCCCTGCTAACATCAACATCCACACCAATCCTTGGTTTAGGGCAACCCCCTTTACCTATCCAAAATCAATCAAGTCAAAAAAATCCTCCAATCATGAATCAAATAAACATACCAAATCCTCCAAGCATGCCACTAATATTGCAACACCAGGTGGCACCAATCCAAATGCTTCAACCAAACATCACTCCATCTACAACACCTCAAATACCTCAAAACATGGTCTCCCAAGGACCTAGCATATCAACCACACTGTCTACAAAACAACCCCTTATCATCACTCACCAAGCACCTCAACAACCACCTCAACAAAATATTATCACACCATCTCATACCATTTTGAATCCTCCACCTCCACCACCAAATCCAAATGTGGCAAATCAATACAGCATTACATTGCAAGCAACCCAACAAGCCGCACAAGCTGCCCAAGCTACACAAGCCGCCCAACAAGCCCAAGCTCATGCACAAGCTTAGTATCAAGCACAAGCCTTGTTACAATAATAGGCTTATCAACAAGCTTTGCAACAATACCAAGCACAACAACAAGCAGCTCAGCCACAACCCCAACAACAAGCATTGTTTGCGCAATAGTAGCAAGACCAACAACAAGCGTTGTTGGCACAACAACTGTAGGCATACCAACAAGCATTTGTGGCACAACAAAACTTGCAACAACCTCTCATGAACATGAAAACTACCCCACCACCCACTCAAGCAATCAAACCACCCCAAAACACATTCATCCCACCACCCGATCTACAAAATGATGTGTTTGCACAGATCGAGATACTCTCACAACAAGTGCTAAACCTACAATTAGGAAAAAAAACAAAACACAAGGGAGTTTGTGCCCCTATCCATTCGACAGAAGCATTGTGATGGTTCCATTCCCACAAGGGTTTGAGATACCTAAATTTGACAAATATCATGGGACTGGCAACCCTGAAGATCACATCAGGGAATTTCATGTCCACTGTATGGAAGTTGCATATGACGAGTCTTATCTAATGCGACTATTCCCTCAAAGTTTGGCTAGTCTGGCAATGAAATGGCTCTCCTGCCTTCCTCCTAGAATTAAAAAGTTCCAAGAAACTATGGGCTTGTTCATAGAGAACTATTCATTCAATATAGGCATGAACATGAGTCTAGAAGAACTATCCACTCTAAAACAAGCCATGGGGGAAACATTTGCATCCATCTTGCAATGATGGTGATCCAATGCCAATAGAATCAAGTGGGATATTCCAGAAGAACAAAAAATTGGTACTATCATCGCCAATCTTGAAGGGACCTTGTCCTTTCATTTGAAAATGCAATGCATCACAACATATGACCAGTTGATCCCCAAGGTGCTCAACATCGAAAGAGCCCTTATTGCACAAGGAGGCACACCCACATATTAGGATAATCATCCATCAACCAATTACAATGAAAATATCGCACATGGGAAAAGAACAAGAATGTTATTAATGATGGTGTTGTTGACGCTAAAGTTATTATCAGTGCCCCAAGGCAAAACACACAATCATATAAACAACCACAAGTCAATAACCAAAACAACACACAAGCCAACACATCATCACAACAACCTAACAATCAAGCGGTCAAAAACCTGAATACTCAAGGGGGACCACCCCCAAGAAACAAGTATCCCCCTAAATGAAAATACACACCACTTGAGGAATCGATTGAATCTGCCATGCAACAACTAGTACAAGAAAATCTTATCAAAATCCTCGTTTATGAAAATTATTAAGAGCCTCAAGTTAAACCACCATGGTACAATGAAAAACATCTCTATAATTTTCACAACATAAAAGGGCATACGACAGCTAGTTGCATGAGACTTAAGAATTTGATCCAAGATCTCATCGATGATAAAACCATAACCATTGAACAACCCATAGGGAATCAATCTTAAAATATACCAGAATCTGATGCCTAATCACAATAAGGGAAACAAAAATGGTAAGGAAAAGTATAATAATGTGAACCATGTGTACGACCATGTTGTCACATCATTAGATGAGTGGGTCACCATTGTCAATATCAAAGGATCCAAAGCCGACTGTGGAGTCACCACACATGGTGGCAGAATTACCATCCTAGGACTATCACAACCACCCAAGACATCTACCACCAATCCAAATTCAATCCTTAGTGGTTATAATGTCCTGGATCAATTGAAAAAGACCCCTACCCAGATTTCCATCATAGAGTTACTGAAGATCTAACCCCCATATAAGGAAATCCTAGAAAAGGCATTGGCTACATCCTTCATCCCAATGGATCTTGATGCAAACCAGTTCTAATCTATGGTTAGACATATCACCACACCACATCTCCTAACATTTTCTGAGCAGGATCTTCCAACCCAACCATCTCATAATCATGCACTCCATCTCGAAGTCTTATCCCATAATAATAAAGTCAAACATTTCTTGGTGGATGGAGGTGCAGGCTTGAATATCTGTACTCTCAAGCTAATAAAGAATCTAGGATTCTCTAAATATTTCATTGAGAAAGGTAAAGGTATTACTATCAGGCATATGATGATCAAGAACGGGTGTCTCAAGGCATCATTCAACTCTCTATTCAAGTAGGGCCAACAATCATGAAAAATACATGCCAAGTCCTTGATCTTGAACTACCTTACAATATCCTCCTGGGGCACCCATGGATCCATGGGATGGAAGCTATCGCATCCACATTCCATCAATGTGTTAAGTTTCCTTATCAAAATCAAGAAGTCATAGTCCATGGTGATCCCAAGCCATTCTATTATTGCAAAAATATGGAGGCCAAGTATTATAAAATCCCCCAAGTCCCAAATAATGATGAGGGACCCACATCTCTGTATATAGACCTAGTTACCCTAGCCTCCACTTCTGAGACAAAGACACCCTCCATTCCGAACATCCATGATATCAAGGTTATTATCCAAGATAATGGTTGTGGAGATTACAAAATGAAAAAGAGTGCATTTGTAATAGGAGAGTTACCTCAATCTCCTAGATCTCTTGGGAAACCCCAACCGATTGACACACCATCTCAAGCCTTCAAAGAAGACCCCTCCAAATTCAAATGTTGGGGGGATCTAAGCTGGGAAGTGGTAGATGAAAAGGATATATCAAGTCTACTATACCAAGATGAAAGACCCGTACCTAATCTTCCCATGGATGATGACAACAAAGGACTACATTTAATGCTTGTCATGGACTACAACAAGAACAAGAAACTCAGGAAAAATGACAATGGTCTGCTAGAACCTATCATTGTTGAAAAGCGCCTTAAGAATATTGGCCTTGGATGTACCCCTCCGAAGATAACCATACGTGGCAAAGGTGCCCAGTTAAAAAAGTCAAAGCTCCTCCTCAGTTACTAGTATCCACAGGTTTACCTTTAGATAACTATACCTTTGATATAACCAATGTATGTGATGAGGATCCCATTACTAACTTACCCATGTTATTTGAGGATTCCTCCCTGTTCATTATCACTACCACGTCTTTTGAGCTAAGTAACTGAGCCACATAACTTAAACTTGTCTACCCTCAACTAATAGATTGTGACCAATGAGGACCACCGATCTTGGACACATTCAAAAATGATGAGGCTCTCCTAGAATTCATGGGACTATGGGATACTCTGCCATATGGATATCATAAAGCATGCTTTGATATTGAACTGGAAAGACATGCATACTATAGGGAAACGATTGAATCTCTTAGTTGCAAAATTAAAAATCTGAGAGTAATGTCTAGGTCTTTAAGTGAAAAGCACCTTGTGGCACTTTTTGATCACAAAATAGTAAAAAGAAAGGACGTATCCGATGGTGAAAACCTCTCTGAGGTTCCAAAGGATGAGGGATTCAATCTTCCCCTTCGTGTTATTCATTAGGAAAAATTCAGCAGTATTGGCCGAACAGTGCAACCCAGTCAATTTAGGGACTGAAGAATCACCACATATCACTTTCTATGTAGAATCACTTTTGACTGAGGAACAAGAACTTTTGGTTACATTTCTAAGAGATAGAAAGTGAAATTTGCATGGAACTATGTTGACATGTCGAGTCTTGATCCTGAGGTTGTAGTTCACCATCTAGCTATCTATCCAGAGGTGAAACCAGTAAGGCAAAACTTGAGAAAAATGCATCCATAGATTGCATTACTAGTCAAACTTGAATTATAGAAACTCCTTGATGATGGCTTCATATGACCCATCGATTATCCCGAATGTGTTTCCAACCTTGTACCTTTTTCTAAGCCCACTGGGGCCATTCGTATCTGCACTAACTTCAGGGACCTAAACAAACCATGCCCCAAGGATGATTTACCTCTCCCAAATATAGACATGATTGTGGATATGACTGCAGGGCATGAAATGCTATCATTAATGGACGGGTTTTTAGGATACAATTAGATTATGATAGCCAAAGATGATCAACATAAAACAACTTTCACCTGCCCATGGGGAACTTACTGCTGGAACATGATGTCATTTGGGTTAAAGAACACAGGAGCTACATACCAAGGAGCTATGACACTAATTTTCCATGACATGATTCACAAGTTTGTAGAAGATTACGTAGATGAAATATTAGCCAAATCAAGGAAGTGTTGAGATCACATAGCAACACTAGCCTCTATTTTTGACAGACTAGAAGAGTACAAGGTTAGAGTCAATCCCAAAAAATGTGTCTTCGGTGTGGAATCAGGAAAAATGCTAGGGTATATTGTATCAATGAGAGGAATCAAGATAGATCCTACCAAATTCAAAGCAATTCTTGAAATGGAAGCACCATGGACACTGAAGCAGTTAAGGGGCTTACAGGGAAGGCTCCAATCCATTAGTCAATTCATAGCACAATTAGTAGATAAGGCTATCCCATATTCTCATCTAATCCACAAGGGGGTAGCATACAAGTGGGACGAGAAATGTGATCAAGCATTCAATAAAATCAAGAAGTACTTGCTAACACCACCAGTCCTAATGCCACCAATTCAGAACAAGCCATTGATCCTATATATATCTGCAATAGTAGCAGCACTTGGGGCTCTCTTAGCTCAACGTGATGAAATAGGGAAATAATGAGCCATTTACTATATCAGTAGAACTATGGTGGGACATGAGCTAAATTACACATTCATTGAGAAGGATTTCCTAGCAGTAGTGTTTGTTGCACAAAAATTCAGGCACTATATGTTGGCTCATCAGATAAATCTCATCACCAAAGTAGATCCTCCCAAGTATCTACTTTCTAAAGCAATCAAGGGACAAATGGCTAAGTGGGTTATGATCTTAACAGAATATGAAATTGAGTATGTAGAACGAAAATCCATCAAGGGACAGATAATTGTAGATCAACTAGCAAAAGCACCTATATATTTAGGAAACCCATTGGTATTAGAAATTCTCGATGAGTCAATCTTCAATCTAAGTGCAGTAGATCATTGGAAAGTATATTTTGATGGGTTCTACACACAACATGGGTCAAGAGTGGGAGTCTTCTTCATCACACCACAAGGATATTGAATACAAAAGTCATATAAGTTGTATTTCCCATGCACAAACAACATTGCAGAGTATGAGGCCCTTGTCATAGGACTTCGAATTGCAGTACAGTGGCAGATCATGGCCCTTAAAGTTTATGGTGACTCATAGATAATCATAAATCGGGTCAATGATGAATACCAAACAAATGATGATAAGCTTACCCCATATAAGAAATTGGTGGAGAGCCTCAAGGAATTCTTTATTGACATCACATTTGAGAAAATACCAAGGGAAAATAATAGAGCAGTTGATGTTATGGCAACAATCAGATCACTACTAGATATCCCACGCAACTTCTATACACATGAATTCCTGGTAGAGTAGCTTCTCATACCAGCTTTCGAGGTTCCAGATTTTGATTTCATGTGTGAAATCGTTGGTCCTAGTGATCTTTGGTACCATGAAATATATACTTACCTAAAAATATGAGTCCTCCCTGTTGATATCACCCCGAACCTTAAGAGAACATTTGTCGAGAAGTCATCCCATTTTGTTATCTTAGGTGACACCTTGTACCATAGGAGTATTGAGGGAACCCTCTTGCGATGCCTTAACCCTGAGGAAGCTTTGACTACTTTAACTAAGGTACACGATGGCATTTGTGGTTCACATTCTAGTGGTATGACCTTGGCCAAGAAACTGTTGAGGACTGGGTACTACTGGCCTACAATGGAGAGGGAAGTTCATGATTATGTTTGAAGGTGTTTGCAATGTCAATAGCATGGCGACCTCATCCATGCACCAGCTGAGGAGCTCCAACCGATCATAACACCTTGGCCCTTTTCACAATGGGGGCTTGATCTCATCGGAAAAATCACACCCACCTCATCCAATGGACACAAGTTCATTATCACTGCCACTGAGTACTTCATGAAGTGGGTAGAGGCCATCCCAATGACCTACATTACAGGGAATCAAATCTCTAAATTCATCCTAAACTACCTCATTTTCTGCTATGGTGTCCAACAAGCCCTTATCTCAGATAACAGGACACCTTTCAAAACCAAGATGTTCGAGAGCTATGCCAAAAATTCAATATCTAGCATTGCTTCTCCACCCCATATTATCCCCAAGGTAACAACCAAGCTAAGGCTATGAATGAAACCATCTTGAAAATCCTAAAGAAAACAGTCAATGAAGTTGGTCGTGATTGGTACCTACAATTGAATCCTGCCTCATGGGCCTACAGAATGAGTATCTGCACGCCTACAAGTGCAACCCCTTTCTCCCTAGTCTACGGATTAGAAGCCATCCTTCCCATTGAGATCGAGCTCCCATCCTTAAGAATATCATTGCAGAATCTCATGATTGATGAAGAATATCGGGTGTCATGGTTGAATGAGCTAAAACAACTGGATGAGCGATGCATGGATTCCCTAAAATATCTGCAAGTCTATTAGAACCATCTCAAAAGGAGTTATAATAAGAATATTAGGAGTCAGACCTTTCAAGTCAGAGAACTCGTGTTGAAAGAGAATCATAAAAATGTACTAAATCTAGATAGCAAGGGAAAGTTTGAACCCAACTAGTTGGGAGCCTTCATCATCACGACAAGTTATAAATCGGGAGAATATCAGCTATCTACACCCAAAGGTGGGCCTCTGGAGGAGCCTATCAATAGCTCCCATCTCAAAAAAAATTATGCCTAACTTGCAAGGTATAAATCCAAAAAATCAAAAATATCAAAAAATATAAAAATAAAAAAAAATCAAAAAAAGGATTTGAAAACAGTAAAAAAAAAATCGTCCTCTAGTGAAAACCACTTCGGTAGCACTTTGGACAAGTACCTTGGTGAAAACTTGGAAAACAAGATCCTCATGTAAATAAGGACTTTACATCCACCATGATCTCTATGGCTTGTTTTGTATCATTCATCCATCACATTCCATTGATCCTTATGACACCCATTTGCATCTGCATCATAGCTTGATCATGTGTTTGTATCATGATCCCTCCTAGTACTACTTGGCACATTCATAAAGTCAGTTTGTCTTGCCTATATCGGAGTAGTCTATCGCACCATGTTGGAGGCATGTTCTTATACTTACATTGGATCGGA
Organism: Sequoia sempervirens; assembly: GCA_007258455.2. Taxonomy (NCBI): domain Eukaryota; kingdom Viridiplantae; phylum Streptophyta; class Pinopsida; order Cupressales; family Cupressaceae; genus Sequoia; species Sequoia sempervirens. The sequence continues at coordinate 101,661 of VDFB02252616.1, read as the reverse complement.
TTTGTGTATATTCTTGAAGTCTTCCTACAAATTAGAAAAGCTAAAAAACATTCAAAAAATCAGAAAATCCAAAAACATTCATAAAATCCAAAAATCCAAAAACATTCAAAAAATCAAAATATCCAAAAACATTCAAAAAATCAAAAAAATTTAGAAAATCAAAAATCCAAAACATTTAGAAAATTAGAAAATCCAAAACATTTAGAAAATTAGAAAAATCTAAAACATTCAAAATCAAAAAAAAAAAAATTATAAAACCAAAAAAAACCCAAAACATCCAAAACATGTCAAAATCCAAAAACAAAAAAAAGTTAGAAAAATTAAAAAAAAAAAATAGAGTCGTCGTGTCGAACTACAAGCCTCTGAGCTTGAACGTAAGAAAGGCCATCATTGATGTGCCCCCAAGACACATTAGGTCAATCCTTTAGGAGTCTGACATAATAAACTGGCAATCCATTTGTTCATTTCTCATCAATAAATGAGTCTGTGCCAGTCAAACTACGTGGTATCTACGTGTATAATGTAGGCAAGGCTAATATTTGATCAACCCCCGAGGCCCCTCAGATAGGTCTTTAGGTTAGGTTCTTGGTCAAAATCTCAGAAAACACCAAAAATATTGAAAAAGTTGAAAATCAAAACATTTGTAAAACATCTTGAAAAATACCAAAAATAGCCTCAAAACATTTCAAAATACCAAAAACATTCAAAAAATCCAAAATCATCCATCCCACTTCAATAATCACTCGCAATAAACATCCACTCATAATAAATCAATCGCCACCTTCAACCTTTAGAAAAACAATTGGAAACAAGTATGGGAAATTAAAAGTGAAAACTCAAGCGTCAAGGTCTCCAGTCTAGGTCAGTAGGTAAACAAGTTGGTTAACTCTTGGTATCAATGTCCTATCATCTCATCAGTCTTACCATCAACTAATAACATCATGTCCTAGGATGCATCCTTCCTATAATGGACATCAACATCAAACCTCATCATAGTTTAGTCTTGGCTAGAGGTATGAAGAACATTGGCTTGTTTGTGTACTTGATCTTTTCTTGTGATTTATCTTATTGCACCTATTCCCATGATCTCTCGATAATTTATAATCAAAATGATTTAGAGAGAAAATAAGGGGGCATTGATCATTATCTTTTGTCTATTGTACTTGTTGGATATTCTTGAATATAACCTTGGTCATGCTTACTTTGTTTGGTTTGTAGGGAGGGTGTTTTAGATGTCTTGTTGACTATTACATAAGATGGTTTTACTTTTCTATGTTTTGGTCTGAGATGTTTCAAATATCTGTAGTACATCCTAATAAGATTCCGTATGCCAGGTGTGAACAAGGATACTCATATCTAATTGTCAAGTCAAAGTCCATCCCACTAGGTACAACGCCATCCTAGTTTTCTATACCTTGATGCATCGTATCTATGTGTGTTATCAAAAATAAGGAAAGTTATGCTCTCTACATCCCCAATCCCTAGATAAGCAATACATAATCATCATTAATCATCATATCTACTAAAGTCTCGACAACTCATAGACTTGTTGGACTTTTGCATCTTCTCATAATCAAGGGTTGATCCCTCTCATTCTTCTATCCTCTTTCACGCTAACATGGTATCATGACATCAATACATCCATCTTTCATTCATAAAACATCAGCTTACTCATCTTACATAATCATACATATCATCACAATAGGGAACATCATCCATCTCACATGTATTGCATCGTCATTTAAGACATTTAGGATAATATAGATTTGTTATTCTCAACATCTTAATTCATCTCATTTGCATCATCATTATCGTATAGATTTGTTAGTCTAACCATCCATACATCCATCTTGAATCTCTTTGTCATGAGATCGACCCTAAAATCAATCTTTTTTCCGTATCTCTCAAGGGGGCAATGTACCAGCATACTTTCCACTGGGGCAACAATAGGGCATCCGAAAAAAAAATAAAAAATTGAATTTCGATCTTGGCAACATCATTCTTTGAACCAATGTAGCGAGTACGTTGCTTCAAAGAGGAGCAAAATGTAGATGCTCAAATTAACATTACTTTTGCTATTAATTAAGTAACTAAGTTTATTTGATTAATTCACTTTCTGCTAACTAATGTCATCTCTTTTAATTAAATAAATCAATATATTTAATTAAAATCCTAATGTTCTAACATCCTCTCATTTGATTTAAATAAACCCAAACATTTAAATTAAATGTCATAAATCAGCTAATTTCATCCAAGTGAATTAATCCTAATTTAATTAACTCCTAATACTAATCCCTCATTTCTCTAGCTTTTGGCTCAACCTTGGTCAAAGCAAACCCATGGTCAACTACCCTAGTTTCACATAAAAATCAATTTCTTTAATTAACTAAATACATTATTTTCCCTCACCAAGGCATATTCTAAAGGAATATTCCTTTAATTACTCCACTTATTTGACTTTCTTTCCCAAACCATTTCCCTCTAAAACATCTCAACCATATTCATTTAATGCCTCTTACAAGTGCATTAATCTCTCTTACACCTCTCAAATTCTCAGCTACATGCATTAACCATGCACATTCTCCAAAATGTGCTCCACCTTCCTCCACTAGCATTGTGACAATTGTCACAATATCATTGGCTCTTCTTTAGTCCCACATTCATCCCATCTCTCCATTCTTCAACCCTTCAATCTATAAATAGAAGCCACTTCTACTCCACAATCCATCCACAATCTTAGTATTTACACTATAGGCACTTTTCATCTCCATCTTTGCATCTCAATTACATTGTGTTCATCATCAAGACATTTATCAAGGGGGTGGGAAAGGGCATCATTTTCACATCAAAGGAGCACCATTCCCACTATGGGATAAGGTATGATCTTGCTTTTATATGATTTAATTAATTTTATTTGGTATTTCATGGTTTTGTTTGCATATCTAGCATGATTGTGTATCTCATAGGAGCATTTTATTTGCTTGGTTTAAACTAACTCATGCTAATGTTTGTTAAGGTTTAAGCATTTTACAAATTTTTGCTTACAAATTCCAATTAGTTCTAGGACCATATTGCCCTTGATTAGCATTATATCCTATATTCTGGAGTCTTTTTCCAACATAGTTAAGTTCTTCTACTTCAGGTTGTTTCTTCAAATGATTCTTAATTCCAAGTAAAAGGCTACAAGAACTTGTTGCATGATGTTTCTCACAGATTTCACAAAGATCAATTTGATTTAATGGAAACTCTCTCAAAAGATGTTTACCTCTACATTTGGAACAATAAATGGATAAAGGCTCAGTAGTCTTCTTATCTCCTTGCATGTTGAGATGAAGGAGTAAATCAGTTTTCAAATTTGCAATTTATTCTATTACTTGAGACACATCAGGAGTGAAAACTTTATTTCTTTAGAAATTTCTAGTTCCTACTCTAGTCCTAGAGTAGTTTCTACATATCTCAATAATTTCTTCTAAAGAAATCTTATTAATGTCTCCTTTCCCCTTAAGATTCAAAGATTCTCTAGATTCATCATCAATTCCTTTCAGAAAAATTGTCTTACTAATCTCATTATCCAAGCCATTACCACACCTGTTATGCACAAACTGAAATCTATCAACATAATTTTCTAGGCTTTCATCTTCCAATTGTCTCATTCTAAACAATTCATATTTCCTATCTCTTACTTGACAGTAATCTTGATATTTATCCAAAAACTTAGTTTCCATTTCCTGCCAAGTTGAGATTGTTCCTACACCTAAACCCATGAACTAGTGTAAAGCTGACTCTTTCAATGTAGAAGGAAATAGTTTTAACTTCTGGTTATCAGTTGTATAGTCATAGGTCTGACATAAAACCTTAAACTCAAAGAGAAATTGGTCAGGATCCTCAGAAGTTTTTCCTCTAAAGGTAGGTAATACAGAAGGTGAAATGTTTTTCATTGGAGGCTCATCATTTCGTATATTAAGATTAATAGGATAGGAAAAGGTCTTATTATTTGGTGGAGGATCATTTCCTAGTTGGTCACCCATTTCTTCTTGATGTTGTTCCTAATTCACTTATTGATTTTCAATCTGATATTGTTGAACTTCTCATTCTTGATCAAAATTAATATTTCATGGAAGAAATCTTCTTAGAGGGTCTCTAGCTCATCTCATCCACAATCTAAATTGTCTTCTTCATCAACACTAAGGCTTCAAATTTAAATAGCTAGATCTTTTAATTCCCTAGAAACAACACCAAAGATGATGGGAAAGGTCTTTGATGTCACTTCTTGCATCATTTAATATTTCAATTATCAAACTGGGTGTGTCTTAGAGTTGTATGCGATAAGGATGTTTCCACAAATTGGGGGGTTTTGCACTATAAACAATGACTTTTGGTTGTGATTTAGCTCCTCCAAGAGCTTTTAGGAGCTTTTAGGAGCTCTCAGAAGTGGATCTTAACAATTAGTTTCTAACTAATTCTAAAGATTTAATCCTAACTTATCTCTTAACTAACGATTGTTCAGACTCTAATAACTTAGTTCATATTTCACTTGACTTAATTGCAATTGATTCATGGAAGGATTAAGCTAAAAACTGAATTTACTCTTAATCTAAAATTCATAATTGAAATGTACTTGAAAAAGGAAATCTATTTACATTTGCAAAAAGGAATCTATTTACGTTTGTAGAAAAGAAATATTAACCTAGAAAACAGTAACACTAAATTTCATGAATGAATTCCAAACAAGCTTCAGTTTTGTCTTCCCATAAGTCATCATTATCTCTTCCATTAAAACTACATGCATTTGAAAGTAACCAATGAGTCTAATTCCTATGAACAGTAATTAAATCTACAGTAAATGAGTGAATATTAATCTACAGTAAAGCATAATAAACCATTTTGAGAACACAATGAACTTAATCTAAGAATATAAGTAATCGCATTCACCAACAATAATTAAATAGAGATCAACATTCCTAACTTTCCAATTGACATGAATTAAATAGAAATCAATTGAATCAAAGGACATAACACAAGGTCACCTCCTTCGGTTGAGCAGGCCCTGCTCTTCCTCTGGTGGGACCTAAACACCGAGATTCAAATCAAATCCTTATTTGCATTCCAATTGGCCAAAATAGGCGAGTAGAACAAAAGTGCAGATTACCAACATTACAACGTTAAAGCGAAAGATTAACTAACTCCCAAACTAAAACTAAGGATGGATATTTATAAGAATATCCACTTATTTGAATACAAAAACTAGCACAACCTGCCAAGATGCAAAGCAGAAAAACTAAACTAAATATAATTGAAAGTGTCATAAAGAAATCTGCCACATGATAATAGTTGAACAGGAAGTTCTCAAACTGATTGAAGAAGTCAATTCGGAAGCACTCATTAGGATCCAGTTGGAGCGATTAGGAGCAAGACAAATTTCAAGTTTTTTAAACAAGGAGTTTAACACATCCACCTCATGAAGTCAATATTTAATCAAGTGAACAAAATTCTCAAAGATAGGATGCTATTATGACGGAAAAATATTTCAAATTGCATAATAATTTCATCATTAATTATCATTAAAAAGCACACATTTAATGCAAAATATCATTTCTAATATATCTTCCAATTAGTTAAATATAAGGAAAAAACAAGCAAACATTCAAGCATATAGTCTACTGCCAACATAGTTAATTAATATATAATAAAGTCTTTGAAAACATAAAAAGGATTAATTAAAGTGTCATCATGAGTACTCGTCACTTGGGTTACCTCATCAACAAAAAATTGTCTCCTCCTCAACCCACTTCCAATACATTACCTATGAATAAACGAAAAGAAGCCACACCTTCTGAACACTTTACTACTCTTAACACATCCTTTTTTGAAAAAGGAAAGGACTTGCAATTACAAGATGAAGTTGATGAAAACACAGTTATCATACCAAAGAAGAAGAAACCAAGAGTGCATGATCATCAAAAGATTCAGTTACAACAGTTGTATGAACCTCTACATCTCTTTATAACCTCTTACAACTATCCAAAATTGAGACAATATTCTATGCTCTTTTATGTTGGAAACTAATCGAATTACCACCTAAACATGCAAACTTGACCAAAAGACAAACTAACAAAAATGAACCATATTGAGCCTATCAAACTTGACTAAAAGTATGTATTTCACTCCTTGTCATGTAATAGTTGTAGGGTCATAGCATCCTCACTATTACATGTTTTAAATTCATTGCAAAATCATTTCTTTCTCGCAAGGAGCTTATTCTCATCACCCATCTTGGCTCATCCTTATCTTCCACTTAGCGGGGGCAAGGGGTTAGATAGCCTTGTCCTAGCTTTGGCACTCAATGTTGTCCCTTTGGCTATTTTTCCACCTTCCACATATACTGATCAAGATTGAGATGCAAATGACCTGCTATAGTTGACTCGCATGTGCCTTACTCATATTTTACTTCTTTTTTCTTTTTCATGTTTCTTTATGTGATTGCATGTGTGTAATGTGATCCCCCATACTATTTGATTTGATGTCTCCCTCTCTTTATGTGCATTCCTCTATATGCATCTACATTCTTCTCTACTTCCTAAACATTTATCTTTTCATTTGTCTTGTGTTTTCCTTTTGGGGATGACACAAGGCGTCGAGACATTTAGGTCTCTTCCATGTTGACCCAAAAGGCCTTTTCTTTGTTTTCACTCTCTTTTTGTCATTTTCTAGTTCTATGAGTATTTGGGGAATGATGACATTTTCAAGCTCTATGACAACATTGTAGCAAAGATATACTGACCTTGAATCCATAGATCCCTTATGTATTTTGGGGGAAACCTCTCCTTCCTTTTTCATGATGTAGCTTTATTTTGGAAACATATGACTTGGCATAGGGATTTTCGAGGAAGCTCTCACATCTTAGGATTGAACATTGGCTACTTTAAAGCAATTCCTCACAACAATGGTGTTAGCAACTGCTTTAAAGTGGGGGCATACATCGATAATATCTTTCAACATTTTTCATGTTTCATGGCACAATTTTATTTTTTCTTGTGATGTGTCCTTTTCTTGGTGGTGGCATTAGGTTTTATGTCCTCCAAGAGTGTGATATTTCTTAGCATACAACTTTCCTCTTAGTGGTGATGCAACACACTGCATTCCCTAAGTTGTGAATCTTTTACTCTTGACTTGTCCTCTCTTGGAGACATTAGGCACGATGTTCCCTAAGAAGAAGACCTTACATGAACTAAGAAAAATCCCTTTGAAAAAAAACCTTTTACTAGCATTATTATTCATAAGTGTTAGCATAACGCAGCTTGTTAACCTTATGAAGCTCAAAACCCTAAATTCAAGGCCACCAAGCATAACACACCTTGCTTTCCAATGGAACCTTTCCTTGTTCATAGGTGCTTAGCATAACATAACTTGTTAAGCCCTATGAAGCTCAAACTATAAATTCAAGGCCACCAAGAATAACACACCTTGCTTTCATGTGGATCCTTGCCTAGCATTGTGGCACCTTATTGAAGTTTTCAGGAGGAAAGCTTTGGTATGGTATGGGAGTCTCATATGATTCTCTCATTTGCCACCCTTTTGGGATACTCACCTAGTGGACAGCCTGAGGTTCCACTACCCTAGAGTGAGTGTGACAAAACAAAACCAATAGCTTAGATGTGTTCCACATCGCGTTGGACTGTCTAGGATTGATCTTCTTGGTCTTTGATGTTGTATGATTGTGTCTCTTTGTCATTTTTGCATACATAAGTGTCTTGAATGTCTACTTTAGTGTGAGTTTGACATGGGGTCATCCTTTCACTAAAGCGGGGGAAAAATGTAGTGTAGGAAAAAGTATCCTTTTTTCACACTTAATTTGGAAATAATTAATAATAAAATGAGCTTAATTATACCCTGATTTAGTGTTGTAATATGTGTTTCATATTTTCATTAAGTTTAGTTGTGCCTTGTTTTTTATGTTGTAAGGTGTACCTTCACACTTTCACACTAATCTAGGGCTCTATTAATTGATTGAGGTTAATTTGACTTAATTGGCCCCTTTAATTCAAATCTAAGCCTAATTAAATGCAAATTTCAAGGGATAAAACCCGACATTCATAAATTTCATTTCACAACACTTAACTTTGGAAGATGTGTGACCTAGATAAGTGACCTAGGACTCATTTTCCATAGGTCGAATGGGTCCTCACTTAGTTCTAAGACCCTATTTTTACATAATGTTTAACATTGCCTGATGTGTGTCCTAGTTAAGTGTCCTAGGACCCATTCATCCTATGGGGAATGGGTCATCACTTAGACCTAGGACCCCCCTTTGAAATATTTTTATGGTGGTATTTTAATGATTTCAAATCTACAATTCAATTTTGGCTTGTGATATTTGAATTTCGGGAATTAATATTAAGATACGTATAAATACAAGGTTGTTTCACTTAGTTTCCCCCTAGCAATTTCAAGTCTTCAAGAACTCTAAAAAAATTATGAGCAAGTGTGATCAAGAGCAATTCAAGAGCATTTCTAAGGCATTCAAGGGAAGATTTGAGGAAGATTCTTGTAGCAATCAAGATTTCATTGTCATGTCAAAGATTCCTTGCATCATGCATGTTGTTTGAGCCCATATGTTGATGTAGTGTGTTCCAGATCAATCAAGCATATTCAAATGCATTATCTCTAATCAAGTTTTATGATCAAGATCTACATTCATTGAGGCCACTTCATGCAAGTTTGCAGATTTGTACTCCAAGGTTTCAATTAAGGTTTGGTGAGTTGTTACATATTGTTTTTCATTCATCATTCCTTTCATGATTTTATTCATTTCAAGGTTTAATTACCAAAATGGGGTTTGACCAAGGAAAACCCCCATTCCCTAACAAAACAACACTTTTCTCTCTTTGATGTGTGTTTGTAGATTTTAGGTTGAAGATCATTTGAAGAGCAAAATTGAAGAAGGTTGCAAAGTTGTCAAAGTTGCAAGAAATTTTTTCAAATCACAGAAACTAATCTATAGGATTTATTTTTGGCTTTCTGATAGTGAAAAACTAGAATTTGAGAATGTACACTAAGCAAAACATAACCCAAAAACTGATTTTTCAGAGCCCTAGCCAGGACCCATTTGACATAGGGCGAATGAGTCCTCAGTGAGGTCTGAAAAATCATCTTTGGTGAAAGGTACACAATATTTAACCCTTTCCAGATCTTCCTTTTGACTATTAGTTGGGTTAGATTTGGTTACTATTTCTCATTTTCATTTTATAACACATATTTTGAATGAAATAAGGAAAATAGGTGCATCATAGCTTTTTCATTTTCATAAGCACCCCTTTTCCCCTCATTTTAGAAATATAGAAGAGGAAGCTTGATATTGGATGTAGGTTTCATCAAGAGAGCTTGATAAGATTTACTTTTGAATAATACCTTGAAGCACCTTCATTCCATATTATTTCCCCATTAGCATATCATGAATGGCCCCAACTAGAATAGAAGGATTAGTATTATTTTCAAGATTTAAAAAATTGTCTTTAATAAGTTGAGTATTATTTATAATACCCCTTTTATCCATGGTTGCAATATGATATTATGATCAAATGATTCTTCTTCATTAAGATATATTATTTTGTTTGAATTTTTAATAATGGGCATCTCACCTTTGTTCATGGTCATTTTTTTATTTAACCTAAGGCTCTTTACAAGTGGAATGTGATAAAATGGCTGATTTTACAATAAAACAAAAAATATTAAAGAGATAAAGTAATAAAAATAATAATGTTTAGATTTGATATAAAATTTAAAAGATAGAGATATCAAATTAGAAAAATGTAAGCACAACCCTGGAGAAATCTACAGCATTTTAGCAAGTCATTTTCACAAATATACGAAGAAGAAAACATACCCTAAAGTCATTCTCTATAAAAATGTATAATTAAGATTAGAAAATAACATGATAAGTAAATAATAAGTTTATGAAAGGTTAGGAATATGTTTAACTATTTGATTATGATGGTAGTGAGTGTGATAGATTTCAATTATAGATACACTCCAAAAATAGTCCCTAATTATGATTCTCAAATTTGAAGTGTATCTTTTGAATCAAATTAGTCTTTAGATCATACACTACAACAATAGATGACTGCACCTATAATTTTTTCTAGTGCTCCCACAATTCCATTTGGTATGATGTGATCCTATATCTTTCATTTTCTTTCTCTCAAATACTTCATGTCTAATGTGACTGTAAGGAGGGAGAAAATTCATGAAATAAAAGAGGTTGAGATCAAGTAGCAACCACTCTACCTAAAATCTAAGCCAAATTCCAAATCCAAAACAAGAAAGGACAAATGATAGAATAAATCAAACAAATATGAAAACATATAGCAAACTCCCCTATCAAAGTTTATTATCTTCCTTCCTTCTCCTCCATTCTTTCTAAAATTGCAAGTTTTCCCTCAACTTTCAAAGTGTTCAAATAACTGCAAGTGACAAGATAGCAAGAACTTTGGAGAAAATGTGGTTGTAAAGCCAAAATGAAAGAGACAACCTTCTTCTATAGAAAAACTTCTTGAATGGACGGACAAGATCGAAAGTCTAGAAGATGCCAAGATCAATGGTTGAGGTTTCATGCACCATAGAGTAGTGGCCTGGATCCTAAGGATAAACATTCAAGATTTTTTGAAGACTGAAAGCAATCAACGATCAAGATTCAAATGAGAAAGTGGAGGGAAAGTAGTGGAGGAATCAAATAATAATTTTTAATTCATGGAGAAGCATATGAGGAATTAAATAATCATTTAGAATATTTATTTTGGAAGAAAAGGGAAAATGAGAATTTAATTAAATGATTATTATGCAACCATTTAATTAAAATAGAGGAAATAGGAAAGAAACATTAAATAATTAATTTGGATCAATTATTTAATAATAGATAGAAAAGGCTAAGTGAATAGCTAAATAATTAGAATAATTATTTAACTATAGACAAAAGGCGAAGAGTGAATAATTAAATAAATGATGATTTATTTAATTATCAAGAGAAATGTCAGTGATGTAATTAAATAAATATTAATTTATTTAATTAATCAAAAAAAAAAGGGAAGATGAATTAATTAAATAATTAAAATTATTTAATTAAATAGGGGAGAAGAGAGAATGATGTGGAAAAATATTGTTCGCAGACCAAGACATTTTTTAGTGTCTACATTTTTCCCCTCATTGACATAATGTGATTTGAGCATTGTGTAAAAGAATAATTAAGAAAATATTTTTCAAATCATGCCCCAACGTGCCCTAGAAAAGGCGGGATAGACCCATGCCCCCTCGAAAATTTTGTTTTGCAAATTTTGAATTTTTTTGAAAAATGTGAAAAAGTTTTCCTACAAGCAAATCTTATGCATTGATAGCAAAAGGTTTCAATTTTAGGCCTCCAAGAAGCTCATATTAGGGTTTGGATTCAATATTTAGCATAGCTAGTGAAAAAGGGGTGGTAAAATCCCATTTTTGAAAGGTATAAATATGATTAGGTTGCTAAAAATAGTCATTTGTGCATTTTAACCTTGAGTGAATAGTGTGAGAGAGAAAACTTGCTATAGAGCTCCTGTCAAAATATCTCCAGTTCCACACACTGTGCATCACGGGTCCTAGTCAGGACCTACAGACACCTAGAGGGCTCAATAGACATGGTAAGTGCACTATCCTTTCCTTGTGATTTTTTTAATTTTTGGTAGATTTGGGGTTCCAAAAGGGGGAAAATAGATGCAACGAACCTCATTCATCACATTTGTTATCATGAGCACCACAAGTGATTGTGGTTCGCCGCATTTTCTTGGTGCAACGCAAGTGACAAGGATTAAGCCACTTGTGGTTTTTCATGACACAATTAAAATTTGTGACACAAGTGTAGGTTATAGCAACATGTGCAATTTTGAGCCACATTTGTGATTTTGAGACGCAATTACAGGATTGAATGATGCATTTATAAAATTGAACCGTATTTGCATATGAAGCAACACATTTGACTAGTGAAACACATATGCTAGACAGTGGGACACATTTTCCTAGTTAAATTTTTTCCCCAATTTAGGTAAAATATTTTGTATGACAAAGGTCAAATAGGTTGAATTAGGATTTATGATTGGCATAATGTGTTCATTTGTGACCACAAATTCCACTAGACCCTATTTACACACGAGAGAGCTGAATGTTGAGCTTTAGACTACATCACCAACTTGATGATGACCAGAGGGATCAACTACTATCTCTAGGGTTATACTATATCACTTTCATGCTTGTGGTTCGGGCTAACAAAGGCCTATTGACTACATTGGCCAAGCAATGGCACTCAGAGACTAGCTCTTTCCATTTGTCGACGAGAGAGGCTACAGTGACTCTGGAGGATGTGTAGCGCATTCATGGAGAGCATGTGTCTTATTACCTGGATTGAGGATATAGTGCCATTGTGGTGACTTTTGACCATGTGGATTTTTTGGAGCTAGGTGTGGAGGAGTATGAGGTCCATTGGGATGTACTCACAGAGAGATGCAAGCTCTTCATCGTTGTCCTATGCAACGTGATTGGTGGAATTATGTGCCCCAATCAGCAAGGACATGGGTTTCTAGTTAGGTGGGGAGAGATTCTTGTTGGTATGCTAACTCGAGGAGTGGTTTATGTTTGGGAACCATGCATGTTAGCAATGTTTTACTTTTAGCTCCATGACGTGGCATATCGGGGTGCACATAGTATCACCTGCAACATGACTCTTTTAATGGTGTGGGCCTAGGAGCACACCACAGTGTTCTATTTTCTAGTGCAAAGACAACTCAGAGATGGTTTACCATATGTTTTCATTTACAAAGGTACAGTTACATAGACCCATGTTGGTGATGTTGGTTACTAGAGACACACCATTTACATATTGCATTCATTCACTTGGAGGCCATACAAGGATGGGACCCTATTTATAGATGATGATGACCACTTGTATTATTGTTGCTAGACTCGGTATCTAATTGGATGCACAGTCCAATCACAACATATTATAGAGAGACACTTGCCAAAGCAGGTTTGTGGACAATTCAGTGAGCAACAAAGACTACCAATTGACACTACAGAGTTTTCTCAGTCCAACCGATAGATCCAACCATTGGGGGCTATGATTCCTATGACCATAGTGGAGCAAGATATAGATGGATTAAAACCATTGTAGTGGGTATTAGGGCCAAAGGTCGCAAATGTAGGGACCACACCTGATTACGATGCATGGTTGGTCCAACACAAGCCCATACCACTAACAAAGCTGGATCATCATACACTAGTTGAGAGGCATAGGAGGGGACTGAGGAGAGGGCTATGGTGCCAAGGACGAGGCTAGGGGGGTGATGAAGGCTAGGAAGATGGAGGGGAGGATAGGGGAGATGATGGAGGAGATGGATGAGGTAGGCGAGGCATAGAGGATATGAGAGGCCAGGATGGGAGAGGTAGAGACGAGCGTCCACCTCATCCACCAAGGGGAGATGGAGGGAGATAGGTAGCATAGGCCCCTCGTCAAGAGGGAGAGGTCAGAGAAGAGGTGCTAGTTGGAAAATCAAATGTACCTCCTCAACAAGAGGAGAGATAGGCAGAGGGTTAGCAACCATAAATGGACATCAGCATAGATGTCAATGTAGGGGAGGTCGGCAAAGATGAGGAGGTGAGGGATCGGGAGGAGGAGGAGGAGGAGAGAGAGAGGATAGTGATGGAGGAGGGGTTGGAGGAGACACCCATCATTCAAGTGATGGAGGTGGAGAGGGAGGACTAGCCGGTGGATGCCCAGATTGCGAAGTTACAAGCACACCTATAGGCTGCAAAGGCCAAGGTCCAATAGCTATGGGTAGAGAGAGATATGTTCGTCATCAAATCCCAACATGTAGAGCGGACCTCTATTGATTGTATGAGCAGATGTGGTGGCTTGATGGCTGATATATTGTTTGGGAGTTATGAAGGGTGATCAAAGCAGAGTAGTATTACAGAGATCTTTATGAGAGGGAGGTGTCTCCTGAGCATAGAGAGCCTAGCTTTTCATAGGTGGAGAGTAGATTGCAGAACAAGTCTCACTCAAGATAGACCCAGAGCAGTGGTAGGGTCTCGTAGCCACGGCTTTCACTATACCAACGATCACTAGGACATGAGGCTTCAGGGTCATAGTAGCGACATGATAGGCAACCATCCATAGGTCCCTCCCCATTAGGCAACAGGGAGAGCACTGACTAGCTTTCTCTGATTTATATGCATTTAGACACTAATATGTATATTTTGACTGGGCCTGCAAGCTCCATTTTTGAGATCATTCTAATATTATACTATGAAACTTATTATTTTTGGTATATATATGTAAGATGCATGATTTTGGCAATGATTATGTGATGTGTTATTTATTATGCATTTTTGTATATGGTGAATAATGATATTTTGATTTTATGCATTTATATGATTTATGAGATGATGCTATATGTTATGATGCATTATGGATGTATGATTTATGATGTGCTTATACGTGATTCTCTATCTTATGATATATGGATGGATGCACTTAATTTATGATGGATGTATATGACCTTACCTTTATGTTTATGTACTCTATATGCAAGATGTATGACACCTATGATGTTATGGATGTTTCATGATTATGAACTAATGCAATATGGATTTGTATAATGTATGCAAATGTGATATAATGTGATGGATAGTGGATGTATATGAAATGTAATTATTATTTATGGTTTCCTTTTTGATATGAAAATATGATATGTATGCAATAAAATGTATGCAATGAGATGTATGTTGATGCTTTATGAATGCAAGATGATATTATTCAATTATGAAATTTATATGGATGTATGTATGCATGTATGTATGATGATGCTATCTATGATACAATATGGATAATCTAACATTCCTATGATGATGCCTATGATGCTTCTAACATGATTATGTATGTAGGATATTTTTGTGTGTCACAGGATGCCATTAGGATGATTGTGGAAAGAAAAGGTGAGAGCATGAAAAAGGTGGGTGTTAGCACAAAGAAGACAAAAATTACTGTGAAGTTGGTCAAATGGAATGGGATTGATATTCTTTCTTGATAGATTTCATCTTGCATGTTATCATCATTGGGCGAAAAAATTATAGCGAATGGATAATAAACACCATGGTATGACATAGACCAAGGTGTGCAATGTTATCCCTTTGCAAAAAGAAGACACTCAACAGACAAGGAATGCCACGACTCATACTAAGGACCTGATAGTCCTAGTTTTTTTGTCAAGACAAATAACAAGCAACAATCAAAAGATAAGAGGTCATGATCCATCATCGCTCCTCTAATTCCTTCTTGGTACATCCTCGAGGTGGCTAGTAACATGACCAAAGACAAATAAAAAAGATAAGACCAAATAGACTAACAAATTCAACAGGCATTTAGATCATTTGCTAGAAGTTTATTTCTTGATAGAATTGATGAGGTTCATTGAAAATTTTGATTGATAGATTGACCAAATTGATTAGGTGACAAGGTTGATTGATTGATAAGGTTGACTGATTGATTGATTATTTGACCAGATAGATTGAGTGACCAAGATTGATTATTTTACCAAATTGATTGACTGATAGGATTGACCAATTGACAAGATTAATTGATTAGCTAACCAAATTGGCTGACTAATAGAATTGACCAATTGACAACATTGATTGGCCATGCCTGGTTTCAAGAAAGATATATCTTGTACAAGACAAATGACAAGGTTGAAAAATTACCAATGTCCCAATTCAAGGACACATCCTAAATAGGAAAAAATGATAAGACCATGACTTGAGAAGGATTGATGATTAGGAAATTGATCTATTTGGATTTGAAGACTAGATGGATAATTGATCTATTGATTAGTGATTTGGTTTGGATATCTATTTTCTTGTGTCTGAAGTGTTGACCTTAGCAAGGGACAACTTATTATAGGACCAAAGAAAATAGACCAAGATAGACCTGAAAAACCCTAAAGGACTGACCTAGCACCTTGGGCGCTCATCATAAGATGGCCTTGCCTACGTTATACATGCAAAGACATTGTATTTGGATCAACTTTGACCAAAAATGACTCATTATTAAGATGTGAATCATGATTGATTTGACTCAACAAAACTCTAAGGGACTGACCTAGTGCCTTAGGGGCTCATCAAAACATGGCCTTGCCTATGTAGCAATGTATAGAGACAACATAGTTCGACTGGACTTGGACTGACACAGACTGACTCTTACTATGTTTTTGGAGTTTTGATGTTTTGCAATTTTTTTGGATTTTGATGTTTTATGATTTTTTTTGGATTTTGATATTTAATGTTTCTTTTTGGATTTTGATGTTTTAAAAAGCTAATACCATGTGTAGGATCCCATAAAGATGTAGGTTGAGGAATTGCCCCCAATCAAGTATATGACCAAGTTATTATGCGTGAGGGAATTAATGGATGCCAAGGATGGTCATGAAAATTGAAGGATGCTAAATGTCAATGGTTCTCAAACCATGAGAGGGATGGAAAAACTTTATTATGATAAGCAAAGGATGGTTAGGTGAAGGTGAAAAAAAAATAGAATGATGGTAGATGATCGAGCAAAGACTAACTATACATGGTGCCTGTTTGTTAGGTTTTCACCATGGTACTTATCCAAAGTGCCACTGAAGTGGTTTTCACTACTGGAAAAATTATTTCTCTTTACTATTTTTTTTATTTTTCCTATTTTTTTAATTTTTTGTCACCAAAATGCCTGTTTTCCAGGTTTTCATCAAGATGATTATTTATTTATTATTATTATTTTTATATTTTTGACTTTTTAAAAGATATTCTTTGGAAGCTATGTGTAATATCTATGAAGGTGCATTATATTAATAAGGTTTAGGTAATGGCTCACCTTCAAGGGTAAACAACTGATAAGCACTAGACCCATATGCTACTATAATGATATAGGAACCCAGCCAATTTGGTTCAAACTTTCGGGTCTTTTCTCGATCTATTTGATTCTTAGGATTCTCTTTCAGAACCAAGTCACCAATATCAAAATATCTAGATCAAACTTTCTTATTATATCTATGTCAAAGACGGTTCTGATATGCTTGTAAATGGGTTAAGGCATTTTTTCTTTCCTCATCCAATAACTCAAGTTCATGAAAACAGGCTATACGGTACTCTTCTTCATCAATAAACTACGGCATGGATACCCTCAGGAATGATAACTCAACCTTAATGGGAAGAATGGCTTTGGACCCAAAGATAAGGGAATACAGAGTGACTCCTATGGGTGTATGGATGCTAGTGTGATAGGCTTATAATGTAGGATTGAGTTGGACATGCCAATCATGGCCAACATCATCAACAATCTTCTTTAAGATTTTAAGTATGGTCTTATTAGATGCCTCATCTTGACTGTTACCTTGAGGGTAATTTAGGGAGTGGAAAAATTATGTTGGATATGAAACTTTTCACATAACTCACAGACATCTTGATTCTTGAAGGGACGACCATTATCCATAATGATGGACTAGGGAACACTATACTGGCATGATGTAGTTAATAATGAATTTAGATATTTTCTTTCTAGTAATGTAGGTCATCGTAATGACTTCAATTCATTTGGTAAAGTATTTAGTTGCAACAAGGATAAACTTGTGACCATTAGGAGAAGTAGGGTGAATCTTTCCCATGAGGTTGAGTCCCCATTAAGAAAAGGTCCAAGGTGATGTAAGTGGGTGCAGCTCTTGAGCAGACACCTGTACAAGATCTTTGTGTATTTGACATTGGCAACACTTCTTCACAAAGTAGTAGGCATTGCACTCCATTATAATCCAATAGTATCCCATTCACATAAGCTTCTTAGATAGAGTAGGAACAGTAGAGTGAGCTTTGCATATACCATTATGTACCTCTTGTAATGTTGTTTGTGCTTCAAATGAGTCGAGACATCTAAGAAGGGTGTTATTTAGGCTATGGCAGTAAAGGGTATCACCAATGATGACATATTTGGAGGCTTGATGAACAAAGGTTTTGTGTTGGTTTGTAGATAAGTCAGAAGGGATAATCTGGTCATGCAGGTAGTTATAGAAGTCTTTGTACCAAGGAGATTCAAGACCAACAAGTTCACACATGAGTTCTGATTCAAGGACCTCAAATGCGAGGATCAACAGCTGTTCCACCAAGAACTCATACTATGAGGCATTGTTAGGAATATCCAAGAGAGATCCAATGGTTTCCATTGCATCAGCTTATTTGTTCTGAATCCTTAGAATTTTCTTAAAAGAAATATCATTGAAGTATAACTTAAAACTATCCACCATTCAATTGTAAGGGGTAAGCTTTTCCTCCTTTGTATCATAGTCATCATTCACTTGATGGATAACCAACTGAGAATCACCATAGACTTGAAGATGCTTGATTTCCCATTTGATTGCCATGTGTAGTCCTGTCAACAATGCTTCGTACTCAACCATATTATTCATGCATGGGAATGTTATTCTATACGGCTTAGGAATGGAATCCCCTTGAGGTGTGATAAAAAGAATTCCAACCCCTGAACCATGATTTGTGTAAGACCCGTCCAAGTATAATTTCCAATTCGTAGGAGTTTCAATTGCAAAGATGGATTCATTAGGAAATTCAGACACTAGAGGATGACCTATTATCATTGATGCATTTTCAAGTTGATTAGCTATCACTTGTCCTTTTATTATCTTACAATCAATATATTCTATGTCATACTCACTCAGAATCATAACCTGGTTTTCTATTCGACCTATCAAAGTTGATTTGCTCAATGGATACTTCAGAGGATCAATCTTGGCTATCAATTTTATTCATTGGTTCAACATATAATGTCTCAGCTTTTGTGCGGTGAAAACAACTACAAGACACGCTCATTCAATGAGACTATAGTTAAGCTCATATCCTACAAGAGTACAATTGATATAGTAGATAGCTCTCTCTTTTCCATCATTGTCATTTTGTGCTAGTAATTCCCCCAGTTTTGATTTAGTGGTTGATATGTATAAGATTAAGTGTCTTTCGTCAATAGGAGGCATGAGAACTATAGGGGTCAATAAGTAATCTTTTATTTGTTGAAATGCTTCTTGATAACGTTTGGTCCATATGAAGGGAACTCCTTTGCATAATTTTTTTTGAAATGGGTGAATCTTGTTTACTAATTGGGAAATAAACCTTTGGATTGATTGCAATTTTCCTTATAGAGTTATCAACTAACTAATATTGGTAAGTGGGGGCATATTTATGATTTCTTTTACCCTATCAAGATCAACTTCAATTCCTCTACAAGAAACTATATATCCCAATAGTTTTCCTGATTAGACCCCAAACACACACTTCTTTGGGTTTAGCCTGACATTATATTCTTATATCCTTCTAAAAATCTTGTCTAACACTCCTAGATGACCTCATCTTGTCAAATATTTTGTCAATAAGTCATCAACATAATCTTCCATAAGTACATGCATGTAATCATGAAAAATGGTTGTCATAGCTCTCTTATATGTCACTCCAAAATTCTTGAGACCAAAAGGAATTGCATTCCAACAAAAGGTATCCCAAGTGCATGTTAAAGTTGTTTTGTGTTGATCTTTAGGGGAAATTTTGATCTGATTGTATCCTGAAAATTCATCCATAAGTGATAACATCTCATATCCCGCTGTGAGGTCTACTATGATATCATTTTTTGGCAACGAGAAATCATCTTTAGGACAAGCCTTATTTAGATCCCTAAAATCCATGCATATTTTGATACCTCTAGTTAGTTTAGTGATAAGAACAAGATTGTATATCCATTCTACATAATCTATGGGAGGAATAAAACCAACATCTAGAAGCTTCTTTAACTCAACCTTTACCAAGAGTGTGATATGTGGGTGCATTTTTCTCAATTTCTGCTTGACTAGTTTAGCATTTGGAAGTAATGGTAGATGATGTAAAACTAGTTTAGGGTCCAACCAAGGCATATCAACATATCACCACACAAAATTAACTTGTCTTTCTGAAAAGAATGTATTAAACTCTTGTTTTTCTTTTGTGGTCAAAGATGTTACAAATTGAATGACTCTAGGATTGTCCTTTGTCCAAAGATTAACTTCTTTTGAATCTTCTACTACCATGATCTCTCTCATTCAATAGGGAGAATATACAACCCTCCATCCTTAGGCACCTCAGAGAGGTTTTCACCTTCAGAGATGTCCTTTATTTTTACTTTTTCATGGTCTAAAGGCACCTTTTAGTTTTCACCTAGATACTTATTCCTTTTATTTTTATTTTTATCATTTTTCTCACTTTTGCAACTAGAGGGAGGATCAAATTCTCCAAAATATGTTACATTATCAAGCTCAATGATGAAGCCAAATTTATGATCACCACTTGGTATTCCTTCACGAAATCCCATGAACTCATCAATTGCTTCATCATTCTCAAATGTGTCTAAACTCAGTGGTCCTTGTTGGTCTCAATCTATTAGTTGTAGGTAAAAAAGGGGTAAGCCATCATCAGTGTCATCAAGCGTGAAGGTAGATATGGTAAAGATAGAGGTATAGTCAAGATCCCAAAAGGAATCAATCATGATATTAATGTCCATGATATTGGTCAAGCAGGAGGATAGGTCAAGCTCTTGAAAGACATTGTCTAGTTCATAATCACTGGTTGTATAGGAATCCCATTCCCACTCATTAGAATCTATTTTAGTATGGTAGTCCTCCTCAGGTGTCTCAATTTCATTTGAAACATTAACATTCTCACTCGAATGAAACTTCGTACTAGGGTAAATGAAAAAAGTTGTGTCACACTTTTGGCCAACTAAATAGTTCCAAACGAAATTTTTTTGACCTAAACAATTTCAGTCGAACCAGTTTCGCTTGAAACCATGTGGCCTATATGTGGCACATATATTTTCAAGTAAAACCCTTTCATTTTGATTAATAGGAAAAACAAGTTTTGAAGGGACCTAAAACCCTTTACAAGAGAGAGACTAAAAGTTGCTAAAGGCCTAAATCAATCCTCAACATGAAACCCTTTCGTTTGAAATCATAAAATTTGAATTTTTCCCTTTGTCACATCAAAATACATTTTTTTATAGCTTGGAGCGGTGAATCCAAATATGTAATTTTTTATATTTTGATTACTTTTAATATATTTTATTTTTAAAGTAATGTAAGTAGGTTGTTAAAGTTAAAAAAGAGGTTGATTAGAAATTTAAAAAATAGTAAAATATATTAATTTTTTTAAAAAAATATATGGTGCACTAGAGGAGAGAATCCTCTTCAAAAGGGTGTAATTTGTTTTTTGAAAATGATTAAAAAATAGACAATAGTTGACTTCAAATGAAAACTATCAAATTCTGACAAGTTTGACTTTAAAATGTTTTTACAAGAAAAATATACATCAAAATTTCAAATTTTTTTCCATGCACTAGATATTGAACTTACCTATTTGGAGAAAAAAAATTAGGGGGAAATAAAGTTTTTTCTATTTATTTCTTGATGTCAAGTGAACGCCACTTTTTTCCTAAAATTTTCAGCATTTCAAAAGCTTCTCTTAAATTGATAAAAATTAATCAAAACAATTTTTAAAAAATTTGAAAAATCATAGGAGTAAACTTCATCAATATTTCTACATTTCATTAGTTTACATCATTTTGAAATTCAAAACATAAAGACCACCTTTATGTGGTTGAAGTTCAATTTTTTTTTTGCTATTGGATGATTCCTTTATAAAGTGTGACACATATTGGTACTTTTACCCACCAAGAACACTCACTTTTGTGGGTACATACCCTAACCCAATGTACTTTGGTCAATGAGGAGGTAGTATAGGTTCTATCATTCCATTCTTGTTTAGACTAAAACCACTATGTCCATTATATGCTTTTTGCTTCATGAGTTGGAACCCTTTTGGATACTGTTCAACTAGTAATTGCTTAGGTTCAATGTATTCTTCATATATGTAAATCCATGTAGAAATTTCCTCGCCTATAGGTTCTTTGCTTAATTCCCCCCACTTTATGAAGGTGGTAGGAGGGTTGTAGATAATGATTTTAGGTTGAATAAGATGAGGTTTTTCATAGGACTTTGGTGATTTAGGCAACTTTCCCACACAAAATAATCTCTCCATGTTGTATTCCCCACATCCCTTATCATGGATTTTGACTTTGGGTTTGGAAGGTCTGGTGAATGGAGTGGATGATTTGACGAGGGAAGATGGATCAATGTAGTTGCATGAGGTGGAAGATGAAGCTTCTTGATTAACATACACTTGATGCTCAGTGGTTCCTCTTGATTGTTGTAGTATTAGAAAGGATCAGGATCCCCTAGTATGGAAATTTCAAGGCGATTGTAGGGAAACTTCAGGAATTGGTGGTAAGTGGAAGGTATGGCTCTCATGGCATGAATCCATGGATGACCTAGGAGAAGATTGTAGAGAAAGTCTAGATCCAATACATGGAACATTGTGTTTTGAGTAGCAAGGCCGACCCTTATGGGAAGTGTGATTACTCCTTCAAATGAGTGCTCAACATCATCATAATCCTTGATGAAAATTTTCTTAGATCGATCTATGCAAGCCTCATAGAATCCTAATGTTGTAACTAATTTTAGGGTACATATGTTTGGACCTGCTCCACCATCTACAAAAACTTGTCTGATTTTATGTTTATTAATGTAGAATTCAAGGTGTAGGGGATCATAATGATTTGGATTTTGTGTGGAAAGATCTTGTTCGAAAAATGTGACATGGTGAGGTGTAGCTAGGTATCCAAGCATGGCCTGAAATTGGTTGAAATTTAGGTTAGAGGGTATAGATGTGTCTTGCAAGGCTTTGTCTAGAATGGTGCTTTGGGGAAATACGAAGTAGATCCAGAATGGATATCTATACGGGTGTCTTTCCTAGATGATCAAGGAGGTTGTAGTAAGTTTTTGGTTGTGGATTAGAGGCAGCCCCTTGTAAGGTCACCTTAGCTCTACGGGTAGTGACAACACATTCTAAACTTTTATTAATGGTGATTGTAGCAACATGATTATCAAGGGCTCAAATGTGATTGATGGTATAGTCATGTGTAACATGGGTATAATTAGCACTATTATTATTTCCTAAACCGGAGGCCTTCCCTTTCCCATGGTCTTGCAAGGGAGTTTTGAATATGGTATGATCAACATTAGTTTTAGGTTGTGAATTATCCACTGATATATCTCCTTGTTCAATAAGATCTTGAATGAGGTTTTTGAGTGTCCAACATGATGATTTTTTGTGTCCTTTGCCACGATGATAAATTCACAAAAGTCATTTTCATTCCACCAATTAGGTTTAACCAATGTTGGTTCATATGTTTTAAAGTCAGGAAGTTGAATGATGTTTGATTGTAAAAGTTTCTTCAAAACTAATTCAATGGGTTCCCCTAAGGGTGTGTATGTTCTTTTAGTGTGGGGAAGTCCTTTGTGTTGTTGATTATTTTGGAAAGCATTCAATGTCTGATCATGGATGGGTATTGGTGTGTTTGATGTGGATGGACCTTTAAGATGAAGAGTGGGATTACCTTGATTCACCACTTTAGCATCTACGACCCCATCATTAGTGACATTCTTATTTTGAGACTGAAATTTACCCTTGTCACTAGGAGCATTTGGGGTTTCTTTGAAGATTTTGACTAGTATTTTTGCCACAAGAGCCTTCTCAATAAAGACCCCTTTCTTCAAGGACATCTTCAAAGGTAGTGCAACATTGAATTTGAAGTTGGATCATTAATTTTGAGTGGAGAATTTCTATGAAAAGGGTGACCAATTGTTTCTCAGGTATGTGGTGAGGAAATTTATTAGCCATGTTGTGCCATCTTTGATAAAATGACATAAGTGATTCTCCCTCTTTCTATTTGGTGGTGCGCAATGTTGCTAGGATCGTGTCACTTTCTATGTTGTAGGAAAGGTGGTTAATGAATCTGTTAACCAATTCACCCCATGTTTGTATCCTAGGAGGAAGGTGCCCAAACCATTCTAGAGCCATCCTCGAAAGGCTTCGAGGAAATAGTCTCATCAAATATGTGGCCTCATAAGCAAAGTCCATACATGTATTAAATTCACATATGTGTTCCACTAGACCCCCTTTCCCTTTGTACTTGTTAAAGTTTGGTGCAGTAAAATTTGGAGGAAAGGGTGGCATGTATAAGTTTCTATCAAAAGGGTAAGAACACAATTCCTCCATAAAATATGTATTCTTATTTGTCCCCAATTGTATGTTTGGCATATGTTGTTGTATTGCTTGCATCTATTGCATTAAGGTGTCCATGGGGGGTGGTGTCATGTTGGGTTGACTTTGCATAAGGGGATCGACATTAGTTTTAAGAGTGTTGTATGATAAGTTTGGCACCAATGTATGATTTGGATTGACATTTTGTTGCAAATGATTTAGATTACCTTGTTGATATTGTGAGGTAAACATGCTATTGGTGTTGGTTTGATTTTGTGGCATGAAAATGGCATTTGATGTGACATGTTGTTGCGATGGAAGGGGATTGGTGTTCAAATTTGTCCCAAAGGTCATGTTGGTATTAGGTGTAGCATTGATTGTTTGTGTTGGCACCTTAGATGTAATAATGTGAATTCATCTTATTTTGTTTGGGGGATTTTGACTTGCATTGACTAAAGGTGCATTGTTTTGATTGCCAAATGGATTTGCAAATGTCACACCCATGGGATTAGAAGATGAGCTACCAAATGTGAATGTTGATCCTTGGCACATAGTATGTGCTCTCCTAGCTCCAAATATTGGTGGATTAGGAATGTGTGTAGTTGTTGCAATGTGTGTTGTGGCCCCAAGGGGTAGGCTAGTGAACATTTTTTGTGAAATGGGTTGAACTTGTGTGAATGTGTATTGACTTGGACCTTGTGTTTGTGATTGTGTTACTCCCTCTACAATTGTGGAAGTGTCAAATTCAAAGGGGAGTTTAACACCATTCTTAGCAAGTGGGAGGAAGAATTTTTTTGGGTATGCGCTAACAAGCTTATTCACAATGTGTATAATTCTTGGGTCTTGTGCAACATGTTCAATTTCTTCGGGGGTTAAATGTCTATTGACATCAATTAACGTGAGATTGGTGAATGGATTTGATGTTTCTCTTTGTGGTGTTTGAGGTGGATTAGTATTTGACCCAAGGTTTGTCTCTTTTGTGGATTGAAAATAGAATCACTTGAAGATTCCATGTCCTTTCTTTTTGTAGTGTAGTAAAATGTATCCCTTTGCATTTTCACACTTGTTTGGGCCCTCCTTGTGGATTTTGGATTAATGTTGCCTTGATTTAGTGTTGTAATGTGGATAACACATTCACATTAGGTCCTAGGCCTTGTAAACTAATGGAATTTAATGGTGCTTTGCTAAAGTGTTGTGAAGTGTTGTAACACACTTTCACACTTTTCTAGGGTTTTATCAATTAACTAAGCATAATAAACATAATATTAATCAAAATCAACCTTAATCTAGCCTTATTTAGAGTGTTGTAAAGTGTTGTAACTCACTTTCACATTTCTCTAGGATTTTCATTAATAATTGGGCTTTCTTATGCTTTAATTGGCCCTATTTTGCATCCACAATCCTCATTTATTGCATCTTTTCAAGGATAATCATGACACCAAGCATAATTTAGGTATTCCTAGCTTGTGTGGCATATATTTAGTGTCTAGGACTCATTCACCACCTTGGGTGAATGGGTCCCACGGGATTTTTTGGCCCCGACGCAAACCCATTTTTACACATTTCTAAGCACTTTTCATTTTTGGTCCCATACATTATGTCCGATGGGACTCATTCGCCACCTTGGGCGAATGAGTCCCATGTGGCCCAAATTCAAATTTAATTCAAATTTTCGATGGGATTTTATTCTCCTATATCTAATGTCGGCTTGTAGTGTTGTAATTTTGGGAATTCTTGCATAATTGGGTATAAATACAAGGTTCTTTCGCTCATATTCTCACCTAGCATTCAAGAGATCACCTAACAAGTTTACAAGTCATTAAGCATTCACAAGAGTATTCAAGAGAATTTCAAGGGAAGATTATCAAGCATTTTAGAGCATTCTTCAAGTGCCAATCATCATGTCAAATATTGCATTCTTCATGTTTGTTATTGTGCTAACAATTGTGATGTAGAGTTTATGGTTCAATCAAGTGTTTCAAGCAAGATCAACATCATTCAAGCAAGAGTCAAGAACCACATCCATTGCAGCCATTTCAAGCATATTTCCAACACCTTATTGCTAGGGTTTGGGCTAGATTACAGATTTTTCAAGGAGAACAGTTGGAGAAAAGTTGTCAAATCCCTAAAGTTGTCATCAAACCTTGGAGGAACTTGGAGAAGACCTACATGTGGCAATTTGCAGTTTCAGATCTAGAAACTAGTCAAAAGAAGTAGAGCAGACTGAGAGGAATAGAATTAGGTCCAAAACTTCTGAAAAATAAAAAGTGGATTGATTTTCCACAAGTGGTGAATGAGTCCCACTGTATAGGCCTGACAGATATTTTTATAGATCTGGATACCCTTTTGGTTGAAACCTTTATCTGCACATTTTCCCTGAAGTAAGACTAATTCGCCTAGCTTGGTGAATGAGTCCCAGTCAGCATTGACAACAAATTTTCCATAATTCCAGATCTCCATTCTAGCTTCTTCAATCTCCCAGGTGCACACTTTCTATTTCATAACTTTCTATTGCATTTTGTTTGTCTTTCTAGGTCACTTGGAGTTAGTTTCATTCAATTAGGTTTTAGCATTTCATATTGCATTACATTGTCTTTTCCAAGTCTAAACTTAGTGGTGAATCCCTTATTATATTTCATTCAGCCTTTAGGACAACCCTCTTGCAAGATCTCTTCCTCTCTTGAGATCTCAAGGGTTTGTTCTTGAGTGAAGTGTGTGAAGATTGCCTCTCTCCTTTTAGGTCCAAAAACCCTAAAGGTGAAAGAGAGTTCCATAATTTTCACCATTTCACTTTTTCCTCGTGATCTTGTTTCAACCATGTAAGACTTGCAACCTAAGGATTCATAATGCAAAGGTGATAATGCAAGATGGGGTATGAGACTAAGCTATATTTTTGAAAAAAAAAAAAATGGATTTTTGAGGATATAATGATGGCCAATGTTAATGCACCAAAGACTAAGGTTTGGGATGCAATGATGATAATGATCTTATGACCAAAGGATATGATATGTAATGAGACCAAATGAGATTATGACTAAGGTTTGAGATATTGAAACTAATGTTAAGGTATGCTAAATGAAACTAAGGGGATGAACCTTTGGATCTAAGAAAAAGGTTACCAACCAAGATATGGTATTCCAATGTAGAAAACCAAATTGCTATGACCTCAAAAGGACAATATGTCAATAAGATGATGTTTTGACAAGGTGAGTTTAAACTAAGACATAAGTTTGAGACCTGGTGATGATGATGATTGATTAATAGAAAGATGAGGTCATAGACAATCTAAGCATGCAACAATGGACTGATAGAGGACATGATAGGTTTCCTAATCTAAAATCTGAGAGGTGCAAATGACTTAGAATTCCCCAAGGTTAAGCAAGCAATGCAAGGTGGATAATGCAACTTTCCTAAGCCAAAGTAATGTAACCTAATGAATGTGATGAAATGGACTAGAAGTCTATAATCATAGAATAAGGTCACTATAAAAATATGTCTGAGACTGAGATTGAACAAGGATTTTCCCCAAAATTTGTGTTTTAGCAGTTGTGGCCCATTGTCTAGCAAATGCAGTGCAAATTTTACAGTTGTGGTTCACTATTTAATAGTTGCGGTTTACTGTCTAACAATTGTGGTGCACAATTTGTTTGTTACAAATTTGATGTTTTGGAAATTTTTTGAGATGTGATTTGCAAACATAATAAACACTTTGAAAATAAATTTTTGGTTGTTGATTGGTTAAATCCCTATGTGAATATGTATATGTTTGAGGGTTATTCACCCCAATTTCCACTAGTATAGCACAATCAAAAACACATCAAGCACTTCTTATCCCTAAGTTCAATGGCCAATGGCAACACTCTCAGGCCCACAACTCGGAATCTCCTTTGATGCAAGTGTAGGGACACCTTTTGGGGGGTGTATTCACCTTTTTCTTTGTGAGAGAGGATAACTAGGGGCCTCCAAGACAAGAAGGATGACCCAATCACCCTCTCCTTGAAAAGCTACAAGTAAACAAGTAGCTTATACTAAGCCAAGATTTTTGTCTCATCTCAAGGGAGCCTCATGGCGAGTAACTTTGGGGCATGATGTGCATCCCCTACATTGAAAGTGATACCAAATAATCTCAATCAAAACGGTGGCTACTAAGAAGGTGTCTAGTCACAAATTGGGGGACTAACACCTTGAAAGCATCTAGCAAGCCACTTAAGGCTTTAACCAACCCTACTAGGGTACATTAGAATACCACATGTAAACATGAGTACTTCCCCTTTCAATTTGGCGCTATACGACAAAGTCTAATGTCAGTCAGGACTTGACTTTCATCTTATCCCTTTTATAAAGCGGCCCGAGGGAAAACTACTTTGGGTCACTAATGAGTTCTTTGTTAGGATGTGTCTCAACTGGTAGGCCCTTCTACAAAAGAAAAATAAGATGTAGTGATTTATCTTACACCCAAGATCACATGAAGCACAAGGGGAGAGGATACTTTCACTACACATATGGGTTCTACAACACAAAATTTGTGCATGAGCACCAAACACGGAAGGTAATGGTTAATTTTAAACCCCAAATCAAAATGTGCCTAATTAACCCGAAAGACAAAACAAAATGCAAGTTGTGGTTCTTTTTAACCCAAAATGAAATGTGAAGATGCAAGTTCTTTTTAAACCAAAAATGTGTGAAAATGCAAGTTGTTCTTTTTAAACCAAAATGAGTGAAATTGTAAGTTGTTTGTTTTATCCCAAAATGAGTGAAAATGCAAGTTGTTCTTTTTAACCCAAAATGAGTGAAAATGCAAGTTGTTGTTCATTTTAAACCAAAATGAATGAAAATGCAAGTTGTTCTTTTTAACCCAAATGAAGTGTGCCTAATTAAAAAAAGATGATGGTTTATTTTAAGCCCAAAAATAAAAGATGTTCCTATCTTAAACAAAGACAAACAATAACCCTACAAAAGAATGGATTACTATTTTCCAAGGAAAATGTTTCCTTTAAACGTAAGCCACATGCTACAAATAGAGGATTAGTAAACCAAAACCCTCTAACCTAATGCAAACCAAAAAGAAAAAATGAAAGAAAACCCAAAACTAGAAAGTTTTACCTTAACAGTTAAATGTGTTGTTTTGGTTCACATTTGCATCTTATAAATACGGCTCAGGAAATAGCGACTGTAGCTTAGGGATTAGAGACTACGATATTAAAACTCACAAATGTGGCTCACTATTGGTCAAATGCATCATTCTAGCTTTTGGTGGTTGTGTCACTGGAACCTACTAATGCATCACTATTTGATTTTTTGTTAGTCCACCAACAGATGCAGCTCACTATCTTGCGATTGTGGCTCACGAACTTGCAAAACAAAACATAAAAAAAAAAACATATGGATTTGTATGAAATTTTTCTAGTTCATGTCAATTTCACCAATGTAAGGAAGGGGAAAATTCATAAATAAAAGAGGTTGAGATCAAGTAGCAACCACTCTACCTAAAATCTAAG
Source organism: Sequoia sempervirens (assembly GCA_007258455.2). Taxonomy (NCBI): domain Eukaryota; kingdom Viridiplantae; phylum Streptophyta; class Pinopsida; order Cupressales; family Cupressaceae; genus Sequoia; species Sequoia sempervirens. Next base: position 71,935 of record VDFB02252616.1, on the reverse strand, counting down.
CCAAATCCTGAATCCAAAACAAGAAAGCACAAATGATAGATGAAATCAAACAAATATAAAAACATATAGCAAACTTCCCTATCAATGTTGAATATCTTCCTTGCTTCTCATCCATTCTTTCTCAAATTGCAAGTTTTCCCTCAGCTTTCAAAGTGTTTGAATACCTACAAGTGACAAGATAACAAGAAATTTGGAGAAAATGTGGTTGTAAAGCCAAAATGAGACAACCTTATTTTATAGAAAAGTTTCTCGAATGGATGGACAAGATCGAAAGTCTAGAAGATGCCAAGATCAATAGTTGAGGTTTCATTCACCACAGAGTAGTGGGATAGGGACGGTTAAGGATAAACGGTCAAGATTCTTTGAAGACCGAAAACAATCAACGGTCAAGATTCAAATGAGAAAGTGGAGGGAAAGAAGTGGAGGAATCAAATAATATTTTTTAATTTATGGTGAAGCATGTGAGGAATTAAATAATCATTTAGATTATTTATTTTGGAAGAAAAGGGAAAATAAGCATTTAATTAAATGATTATTGTGCAACCATTTAATTAAAATAGAGAAAATAGGAAAGAAACATTAAATAATTGATTTGGATCAATTATTTAATAAAAGATAGAAAAGACTAAGTGAATAGCTAAATAATTAGAATAATTATTTAACTATAGATGAAAGGTGAAGAGTGAATAATTAAATAAATGATGATTTATTTCATAATAGAGAAAAATGTTAGTGACGTAATTAAATAAATATTAATTTATTTAATTATCAAAAGTAGAATAAAAAAGGGAAGATAAATTAATTGAATAATTAAAATTATTTAATTAACAGAAAAAAGTCATTAAAGAGAAATCATTAAATAATTAAAATTATTTAATTAAACAGGGGAGAAGAGAGAATGATGCGGAAAAATGTTGTTCGCAGACCAAGACATTTTTCAATGTCTACAGTGACAACTGAGTTGTAGTCAAGGTGGTGTTAAATAATTCTTTTAGGAGTTTCCTTTGTTACAATTGAAGAATGACACTTCCTTGAACATAAGTCAATACACTTTATTGTATTTTTATAATTTATATAAAAATATTTTATGTACACATGTAATGAAAAATTTATGATATAGAAAATTATATTGCTAATACAAAGTTCTTTAGTTTGAATGCTCTAAAATGATCTTATGGTGCTTAAAATGAATGCTACAAGATGCTTAGAATAGACAATTTTAAATTACCTAGGAGTTTTCTTTAAATATGTAATCATAGGCATTAATTCAAAAAAAAATATGTAAGCTAATGAATAGTGGTTAAATTTTTAATAGTCACCTTATAGATGTGAAAGAGTGGTTTGCATATGACTTTATTCAAAA